>JAHRHZ010000248.1:70162799-70189431 GCA_024137785.1 Ginglymostoma cirratum
TCAAGTTTTCCTGCTCCTATGATGCTGCTTGACCTGCTGTGTTCATCCAGCCCCATGCTTATTATCACATGACTGCATGATATTATTGCTCTAAATGAAACTTGGTTTACAGGGGAGCAAAAAATGCAGGTCAGCTTCACTGCATACAGCAATTTCAAACAAGACAGTGAGAAGGATAGTAAAAAAAGTGGATGTGAACTATTACTATTGAAGGAATCATAGCTGAGAGAAAGGAATGATAGAACCATCAAGGGAGACCATATGGGTTGAGCTCAGAAACAAAAGGGGCGAAGCCACACTGCTAGGCCGAACCTGTAAATCCCAAATAGTATGAGACAGTTAGAAGAAACAAATATGCACATTACTGAATGCAAAATGAATAAGGGAATAATTGTTGGGGACTTCAGCTATACTGATATCAACTGGGACATGCACAGTATGAAAGTCACAAGGGGCATAAAATTCTTGAACCACATTGAAGAGAGTTTTTTTTTTACTTAATACATAACAAGCACAAATAAAGGAGACATAATTCTATACTTAGTCTTAGGAAACATCAGAATAATTAATGATGACAAAGCACATTGGATTCCAAGCAATCTTGACAATCTTGAAACTTGTTGTCAGGGCTGGAATACAGAACATTTCCAGCAGCTCTTGATCATGATGTTATTCACAGATCTAGGGTGTTAGACAGTTCTTAATGTTACTCACTGCCACTGGAAACCTGATCATTATTGAGAAAAGTGTTTGGGAAGATATAGATTGTTTACGTCATCAAAGTACTACCAACGGTAGAGGCTTAACCCTATTTTACAGTGAAAAACCTAAATGGATAAAGTCATGGTTGATTATCCACCTCAGCAACCTGCTATGATTCAGAATCCCAAAACTTGGGAAAATCTGCAGCAAGTTTCAGACTTATGGATTTTACTGAGTTCTCAGCACCACCCAATGCTGAGGTGGGTGGTGCCACAAATGTCATTCATCTTTCCTTGTGATGATTACTTAAAGCTCAAACAGCTATGCTGTGAAGTACAGAAATCTATTAGCTTAAAGCTTTGAAATTTAACGTTTCCTCTCTATGTTAAACATCACCAAAAGTCACATTTGCAATATTTTACAATTGTATCAGTTCAGCTTAATTCTCATAATTTTTCCCATGTGGAAATTCGATTTCATAACAAAAAAGGTAATGACAAGAGTTTAATGCCTTCCTAAAGCTTAAATCCTGCAGGGGCTACCTTCCACCAGGATTTAGACCAAAGTACAGTTTATGATTGGCTTCTGAAAAGAAGAGATCAGCTCAGCTTTTGATTTAACTGCTGGGTTTCTTTTCCGAATGATTTCATATTTATTTGAAATATTTCTCCTAGGTATGGACTTATTTCATCTCCTTGTTATTGAAGATGATGATATCAAGGACAGGATCAAGTATGTGCCTTTGAAAGCGCATACACAGTTCCATCAGGTTATTGATTATGACAGCCATTGATGACGCCCAAAAAAGAAAACACTCAACAATCCTCTGCTGGGATGGGGATAGTAGTGGAAACCTTTCAAAGTTCCTCTTTCTTCTGTCCAGAAGAGTTACTATCTTTTTCCCTAGGTAAGCACACAGCACAATATGTTGAAACAGCAGCCTTACACTATCCTTTACTTGAAGGGACCCTGTTCAGCCCAAACAATTTGTACAAACAGTAAGTATCATAAACAGGGATGCAACGAAGATTTATAACTCGGGGAGCAAATAGTCTTCACAAATCCGAAAAGTAAACATAAACAATGTGGGAGGGAGTGAATATTTGAGAATGTAATACCAATCAAGCAGGTTGCTTTGGTCTAGATGGTGTCAAACTTCTTGAGTGCCGTTGGACCTGCACCCGTCCAAGCGAGTAGGAAGTATTCAATCACATTGTTAATGTCTGTCTTGTCAATGGTAGACACGCTTTGGGGAGTCAGGAGGTGAGTTACTTACTGCTGCTTTCCTAGCTTCTGTCTTTGTAGCCATTGCATTTAAATGGCTAGTCCAGCTGAGTTTTTGTTCAATGGCAAATTCAGAAGTTGATTGTGGAGGATTCATAGCTAACACCCTCCAAACCATGCAACATCCTGGTAAACCATTTTTCTACGTCCTCCAAAGCCTCCATATCCTTCTGGTAATGTGGCGACTATAACTATACACTATATTCCAAATGTGGCTTAATTAATGTTCTATACAGCTGCAACATAACTTGCTAATTTTTATACTCTGTGCTCTGGCTGATTAAGGCAACCTGGCTATATGCTTTCTTGACAACCTTATTCACTTGTGTTGCCACTTTCAGGGATCTGTAGACCTGTATGACTAGATCCTTCTTCATCTTGATGCTACAAAGGGTTCCGCCATTTACTGTATACTTCCCTCCTGCACTAGATCTTCCAAAATGCATCACTTCACATTTGTCTGGATTAAACTCCATCTACCATTTCTCTGCCCAAGTCTCCAGCCTATCTATATCCTGTTGTATCCTCTGGCAATCTCCCTCAATATCCACAGCTTGCCTAATCTTTGTGTCACCTGCAAACTTACTAATCAGGCCACATGCATTCTCTTCCAAATCATTTAAATATATTACAGACAACAGGGGTCCCAGCACGGATTCCTGTGGAACACACGTAGTCTCCAGTCAGAAAAACACTCTTCCACATCTACTCTTGTCCACTACGATTAAGCCAGTTTTGTATGCATCTTACCAGCTCATTGTGGATCCCATGTGACTTCACCTTTTGTATCGGCTTGCCTTGAGGGACCTTGTCAAAGGCCTTGCTAAACTCCACACAGGCAACATCTACCACTCTGCCCTCATGAATCATCTTTGAGAATTCCTCAAAAACTCAATCAAGTTTGTGAGACATGACCTTCTCTACACAAAGCCATGCTGTTTATCCCTAATAAGTTCATATTTTTCCAAATATGAGTAAATCATGTCCTAAGAATCTTCTCCAATAATTTCACTACCACTGACATAAGGCTCACCGGCCTTTAATTTCCTGGATTATCCCTGCTGCCTTTATTAAACAAAAGAACAATTCTGCAATTTTCTGGGACCTCCTTTATCTGAAGACAATGCGAAGGTTTTTTAACAAGACCCCAGCAATTTCTTGCCTTGTCTCCCTCAGTATTCCCATCAGGTCCCAGGGATTTGTCTATCTTAATGCTTTGCAAAACACTCAACACCTTGCCTTTTTTCATATTGACATACCCTAAATATCAATTTACCCCTCCCAAGACTCACATCCACCATGTCCTTCTCCTTTGTGAATGCCAATGCAAGGTATTTTTTAAGGACCTTGCTCATTTCCTCCAGCTGCGTGCATAAATTCCACCCTTTGTCCTTGATTGGACCTACGCTTCCCCTAGCTACTCTCTTGCTCCTTATATATGTATAAAACGCCGTGGGATTTTCCATAATCCTGTTTGCCAAAAATATTTCATGGCCACTTTAGCCCTCCTAATTCCTTGTTTGAGTTATTTCCTGCTATCTCTGCATTCTTTGAGGGTTCTGTCTGTCTTCAGTTTCCTAGATCTTACGCATGCTTCCTTTTTCTTAATGACGAGGCTGTCAATTTCTCTTGTCATTCGAGGTTCCAAAATCTTGCCATCCTTATCTTTCATTTTCAAGGAAACATGTTGGTCCTGAATCTAATCAACTAGCCATTAAAAGTTAGCCACATGCCAGATGTGGGTTTATCCTCAAACAGTTGCTCTCAGTCTACATTCCCTCATCCCTGCCTAATATTATCATGGTTAGCCTTCCCCTAATTTAGTACTTTCATTAACATAAAGGAAATATGATTCTGAGTCATTATCCAATTGCTATTTGGGGGACATTGCAATCTGCAAAATGTTTGTCCTGTTTCCTACAATGCAACAGTGCCTACATTTCAAAAATACTTCATTAGTTGTGAAGAGCTTTGGCATGTATTGCTTTGTAGAAGGTTCTACACAAATGCATGTCAGTTTCTTTTTATCCAATCTTTTTATGCAAGGAGCTCCTTCCTACCAACTTGGTTGTGAGGTTGGATTGGGAAATCTAGGCCAGACACTCATCCAGCTGTGTTTCTGTCTGCACCAGAGTATTGAATATGCTGAGGAAATTGTTTGATGTAATTGTAATTAAATTGAATAAGATGTCTCTCGAATGTGGAGTGATGGAATATTCTTTACTCTGTGCCATTGCATAAAGACAAATTTTGCTATTTGCATCAAGTGAGTTCAATTTTAACCACTATCTTTCATTTTCATTTTAAAGTAAAATCATTGATTTGTATCAAACTCCATTCAAGAAGTGCTCCTTTGGAATACCTTTGTAGAAGGATTTAACAACACTAATCAGAAGTGGATGATGCTGTTATTTCCCATAGTTGTTCCATTGTGCAAAGAAATATTGGGCAGAATGAGGCAACCCTCGTAAAGAAGAGATAGGCAGACTATTTACATGAGCATTTGATGCAACTTGACGCAAGAAAATGCATACAGCGGACCCAAACTTCTAACAGAGAGCTTTATCAATTTTCCAGTGGCTTGCTGACTTAATGCATATCTACTTTGTGTCTGTGAGTACTTTATTGAGCTTTCCTTTGTGCATGACATCAAAGCTTGATGATTGATTGCGTGTGATTTTAATTGTGTGTTTTGATAAATATGTACTTCCTACTTTAATTATAGCATATTACATCAATATGTACCTCAGAGTGATCAATGATCTGCCAACAACCCAAGAAAAACACACAAAAATAGAACTACGGTAGGACCAAATTAAGTTTTGAATTTAACATCTTAAAAATGATCTGAAATAATCTAAAACAGCAGTTTTTCTGGATCAAAACATCTCAATTTAATTTTATTATTTATCCATATGCGATTACTTAATTATGTTTGCTTTAATAGCAAGTGAAATGCATTGTCATAAAATGGATATTTAACACAAATTGCCAACAAAAATCAATAAAATAAATGATTGTTGAAGAAACCTATTTTCCATGATGATTGTTGTTGGTGAAATTTTCTATGTGAAATGCCTGTCAGAGTTTCATGGGTGGCCTAGTTCAATGAATCTATTAATCTTGGAGTAGAAGTTCAAAGGTTAATAGGGATCAACAGAGTGCTAAGGTCAGATCCTGCAGTTTAAGAGAAACACTAGACATATGCGCTGTTAATGTAATTAAATACTGAAGGTCTGAAGAAAGTAAAGAGTAAGCAATTTCTATGAAGAATGGCACAATGGGAATTAAAAAGATCATTGGTCATGCAAAACAGTATTGACAGCCCACAGTACGCCCCACCTGAACTTATATTTTACTGAAATTAATGAAACTGAAATTTGTCATGTTGTAAAATAGACTGCTGATTCATTAAAACTCAGTTTGCAACATCACCAAACTCCAATTTCACCTCCAATATGGATTTTAGCAAATATTCTTCAGTGCAAAATTTGAAACCTTGTAATTTGATCAGTTTAGTTATTTTATTTTCAGACTCCTATCCTCTGGGTGATACAACAGGATAAATGATATTTCTTGACTACTCTTGTTTTGTCTCAATTAATGGCTATGTGATAAGATTCATACCTGACAAAATTATGCTTCCAGTGCACAACCTCATCCATAGGAAGTACATTTTTGGAAATTAGAATAAACATTGCATGATTATCTCTTGTATTGATGCTGGCTGGAAATAATGTTTTTTGTCTGTGCTCCTGTTCAATAAAATTTCATGCAACGGGATTTCCTCTGTTATGGTGGTGTCAATGTTCATGCAGTTAGAACGTGAGCAGAGTTTTCAGAGCACTTTGCTGAATATAATTGAACTCCAGCCTCTTCAGCTAGCTACAAGTTCTCGATCAAAATATTTAGTTTCTCAGCTTTATGGTTACAGAGCATCAATCAGGCGGGGAAGCCCTCAAGGAAGAGTTGGGTCATTATATTAGTGCTGGGTTAATATAGCATTGGAGGGATATGGCACCAGATTCACAAACATCCACTCCCACCACCATTGATGCTCAGTAGCAGCAGTGCATACCATCTACAAGATATACAGCAGAAATTTACCAAGGCTCTTTAGACATCACCTTCCAAAGCTATGACCATTACCTTCTAAAAGGACAAGGGCAGCAGATACATAAGAACACCACAACCTGTACCTTCCTCTCTAAGCCAGTCACCATTCTGACTTGGAAATGTATCACTGTTCCTTCAGTGTTGTTGAGTGAAAATTCTGGAACTGAATCCCTCGTGGCATAGTGAGTTTACCTACAGCACATAGTCTGTATTAGTTCAGGAAGAAAGCTCACCACCACCTTCTCAAGGGCAGCTAGGGATCAGCAATAAATGTTGGCCTGGTCACCAATATCTACATCTCATGAATGAATTAAAGAGAGAAAAACATACTCTACAGAGTATCCTCTTCATTTGTTTTGATCATGTTCAACATCTGTTAGTATAACTGTGAAGAACAAGCAACTAAGGTACTAAGATGAGCTTCTAGATGATGAAGCTCTATCACAGTCCATCATGTTATACCCAAACACCCATTTCTTATACTTCAGAATAATGTATTTCCGTCTGCACATGTTCAGTGATTTAAAGTGGTAATTTGATTGTTTACACAAAACCACAAAAGAAATGTCCATAGACAAAAAAAAACGAAAGAACTGCGGATGCTGGAAATCTGAAACAAAATCCAAAATTGCTGGAAAATCTCAGCAAGCATGGCAGCATAAAGCGACTAAGCTTTTGTTCTGAGGAAGGGCCAATGGACCCAAAACATTAACTCTGATTTCTCTCCATAGTTGTTGCCAAACCTGCTGAGATTTTCCAGCAATTTCTGTTTGTGCTAAAGAAATGTCCCTGACATCGTGTGAAAAAGGAAGGCTGTTAAAAAAAAGACTTGCAGCTTTACAGTGGTTTTCATGACTTAAATACACCCAAAGCCAATTACAGCCAATGACCATGAGAACATAAGAAGACAACAAATAATAATACAAGTAGATTATTTGGCCCTTCAAGCCTGCTCCACCATTTATTAATATTACAGCCAATTCGATAGTGTCCTTAACTCCACTTCCTGCATTTACTCCATAGCCCTTGACTCAAGTGTGTGTCAAACTCTGTTCAATTCAGCCCTAAAAATATATCCGGGTAAGAGAATCTAAAGATGAACAAGTCACTGGGAAAATAAATAACTCATTGCAAATGGAGATATCTTACCTTTAAGATGTGGCCCATTGTTTTAGTACAAAATGAGAGAAAACATTCTTTCAGCAACTATCCTGTCAAAACATTGCAGCCCAGCCTGCTTGGCCTTTCCCTCATAAGGTAAATCTTTCATCCCAGCAATCAACCAAATGCACTTTCTCTGAACTGTTTCCAAGCCATATATGGTCCTGACCAAAACCGCACACAGCGCCCTAAATGTGATTTCACTAATGCCTCATACTGACAAAGTTGGATTTCCCAACTCTAAAACTCCATCCCCTTAGAATAATGATAACTTAGATACAATATTCTTCTCCACAGCAGCATTCCAAAGTATTTCTCCATTTAAATTATAGCTTGCTTGTTTTATTCTGCTTGCCAAGGTGGGCAACCCCTAATTTTCCCATACTCTATCTGACAATTGTTAGAAACTTGAAGACTTCTATTGATATTCCAGTGGTAGAAGGATTGTGCCATGTTGACCTATGGCATGGAGCAGGATAATCTCAGATCCAAAACTCTGTCTCTGCTAAATTATCTATTATCAGCAATGGGTCTCAAGGAAAATCAGCAACAGCTTTTTTTTGGTACTTCCATATTTTGGCACAGCGATTTGGAGCACTAATATTTTGGCACAGCAGTTTGGAACACTAATCTTAGTTATAAACCTTCAACTCATATTGAGCCAATATTCATGGAATCAGGATTCCATGTTGGGTTTCCAAACCTACTTTCCATCCCTTGCTTCCCTTCATGTGCTTTGCGACATTAATTTGCATTTTTCTTAAAATCTCTCTGTTCTACTCGTTATTGCACAGAGATCAGGGGAAACATGGAAGCTGCTCTCAAATTATACTTCTGTAATGGACTTCTCATAAAAGTGAAATGTCTGATTTGAATAATGCACCAAATTTAATTCCATGTAGTGCCTACAAAGCTTCATACAGCAGTTTGCCACTGAGTTAACATCATTTTTCTCTATGGAAATATGGTCAAGGAACTGCCTCTGTGACCTAATTGATTTTTTAAAAAACGTCAAACTGAAAACTGACATAATAACTCAATCAGGACATCAGATCTATTTGAATTATAAATGTTTCATGTACACAATAATTACTCTTGTGCTATATTGAAAGATTTTATATAAATTAGATATTGTCGTGAATGAGAGATCATGAATTTATTACTGTGGGAACATTGGCTACTCCCTGAGATTTGGACTAAAACATGATATTCCTTTATCGATGGAATGAATGGAACTTCAGCTGTACCAAAGAATCTTAGATGCTGCTTATGAGTGTGAATGGATAAAAGTCCCATTCATCTTTTACCTTGAATAGCAGAGAATTTACATACACAGAAAACAGGGAAGAAATCCAAAGGTAAATTGCAAGTCACACTCCAATATAAAATGTACATTGTAACAGAAAGCTTATACACGCAGGGACAAACACAGACTTGCACACGCACTGAGTATTTCAGTTGTTATGATCAGGTGACCTTTTTTATTCTGTCGTAAAAAAGATTTTGAATTCTTTTAGCACACAGCTACACTACGCTTCAATTAAAATATCATACTCATCAAACTTAAGGGCTAATTTCAAGGATTTCTTGTTACCACACAAATTTACTGTTCTAGCAAGCTTTACCAGAAGCACCTCTAAATTTCCCATGGGATTGATTTTTTTATTAAAATCAGCAGTCAATGGTGGTCATTTCTTTGGAAACTAAATTTTTTGTGGTGACACTCTGGCACTAACTAGTATGCAATTAAAATAGTCTCTTTTCCTACATCACTATAGTCTCCTGAGGCAAATGAGAATAAACTTGATGAGCTTTCCCATTCTGCTTGCTATGCAACGCCAGTGTCCATTATTGGATTGATCACTTTAACTGCTTTATTAACCACTCAAAAGATATGAAAAAGGCATCTATGCTAACCTCTTGATGAATATTAAGTCTGATTTAGACGTGGTTCTTTTACTAGTGTTACATTCAGTGAAATTCTCACTTCACAGCTTGAGCTATCTCAGTGTAGACTCCCTTTCTCTTTCCCTTTAATGCCACCCTTTCTACTTTTCCCTTTCTTGGAATTCTCTCTGTCCTTTTTGTTGCTGTATTTCTCTTTTTTTCTCTCACTTTTCTTTCTTGCCTTTTCCTCTCTTTTTCCTGGAATTTGCTTTGTTATTTTTTCTGTTAGAATTCCAACTTAAACCTTAGCTGTGCTAATTTTAACACAGTTGGCTGGAGAACTTGTCTATGATGCCAACAGCATAGGTTCAATTCCCATACTGGCTGAGGTTCTCCCTCACAACATCTTCCCTCACCTGAGGCATGGTCACCTTCAGGTTAAACCACCAAACTTTCTCAAACGAAAGAGCAGACCTATGGTCTGGTAAGACTATGGCAACTTTACCTTTATCCTTAATAATTAAAACTAAGGAGTCAATTCCGGGATTTCCTCAAATGAAAGAAAGAGAGAGTAATTACTTACTTTCCCTGAAAAAAAAATGCAATATTAAACATAGTTAGGCATATTCAGTCCAAAAGAAAGATCAAGAATATGTAGTTGAGATGTCAGCTTACAACAAGACCCCATTTTTCTTTCCATGTATGTCTTATATCCTCAACAGTGGTGAGGTTTGTAGATATCCTTGACTTCTTGATAATGGATAATTTCCAATTTGTGTAATCACCAGGCCTGATTATGACAGAAATTCACAGAAACAGGGAGAGAGAAAGGAAGCTTTCCAATTCTGCTGTGAAAGATTCATTTTCTTTTCTCTGCTCTACCCAAAAGCAATTGCTTGAAATCCGAGATAACAAGCATGGGGCTGGATGAACACAGCAGGTCAAGCAGCATCATAGGAGCAGGAAAACTTGACGTTTCGGGCCTAAACCCTTCAGTTCCTTTATGTATTCCCACGTCTAGCTTTGTTGTTTTTTGCCTAAGCTGGATAATGCACACACAGCTTTCATCCAAATTTATGAAGCATGCAGAAAGGTGTAAATGAAACATCTGAGTCATCAATTTGTTATTTTGATGATTTGTTAATTTCAATTCAGACCAAATTTTATGTATTGATGGTTTTATGAGTTGGATCAAGTGATCACTGTGGTCATCTTAAGTCAGTGGCTTTCCCTTTATAAGCCACTTCTGCTCACTGAAGTTCCTGGGGATTGAAATCCAATGATGGAAATCAATATTTGTTTGTCTATTTTTACCACTATAATAACATAATTTTATAATCTAATCTTACTTTAAGATTATTCTGTTTGCCTAATGTAGGTGAGAAAGTAGAATATAAGAGTTTAATTTATTCTCAAGATATAAACATGAACATTTCTGTTAACATCGCAAACATTACAAAAAACATCATTTTATTATCAGAGATAAAAGGTACTGCAGATGCTGGAGAATCCGAGATAACAAGCATGGGGCTGGATGAACACAGCAGGTCAAGCAGCATCATAGGAGCAGGAAAACTTGACGTTTCGGGCCTAAACCCTTCATCAGAAATGGGGGAGGGGAAGAGGGTTCTGAAATAAATAGGGAGAGAGGGGGAGGCGGATAGAGGATGGATAGAGGAGAGGATAGGTGGAGAGGAGGCAGACAAGTCGAAGAGGCGGGGATGGAGCCAGTAAAGGTGAGTGTAGGTAGGGGGGTAGGGAGGAGATAGGTCAGTCCAGGGAGGACGGACAGGTCAAGGGGGCGGGATGATGTTAGTAGATAGGAGATGGGGGTGTGGCTTGAGGTGAGAGGAAAAACAGGTTAGGGAGGTGGAGATGAGCTGGGCTGGTTTTGGGATGCGGTTGGGGGAGGGGAGATTTTGAAACTTGTGAAATCCACATTGATGCCATTGGGCTGCAGGGTTCCCAGGCTGAATATGATTTGCTGTTCCTGCAGCCTTCGGGTGGCATCACTGTGGCATTGTAGGAGGCCAAGGATGGACATGTCATCTGAGGAATGGGAGGGGGAGTTGAAATGGTTCGCGACTGGGAGGTGCAGTTGTTTGTTGCGAACTGAGCGCAGGTGTTCTGCAAAGCGGTCCCCAAGCCTCCGCTTGGTTTCCCCGATGTAGAGGAAGCCACAACGGGTACAGCGGATGCAGTATACCACATTGGCAGATGTGCAGGTGAACCTCTGCCTGATGTGGAAAGTCTTCTTGGGGCCTGGGATTGGGGTGAGGGAGGAGGTGTGGGGGCAGGTGTAGCACTTCCTGCGGTTACAAGGAAAAGTGCCGGGTGTGGTGGGGCTGGAGGGGAGTGTGGCGCGGACAAGGGAGTCGCGGAGGGAGTGGTCCCTCCGGAAGGCAGATAAGGGTGGGGAGGGAAAGATGTCTTTGGTGGTGGGGTCTGACTGTAGATGGCGGAAGTGTCGGAGGATGATGCGTTGGATCCGGAGGTTGGTGGGGTGGTATGTGAGGACGAGGGGGATTCTTTTTTGGTTATTGTTGCGGGGACGGGGCGTGAGGGATGTGTTCCGGGAAATGCGGGAGACACGGTCGAGGGCGTTCTCGACCACTGTAGGGGGGAAGTTGCGGTCCTTGAAGAATGAGGACATTTGAGATGTGCGGGATTGGAAAGTCTCATCCTGGGAACAGATGCGGCGGAGGCGAAGGAATTGGGAATAGGGGATGGCATTTTTGCAGGAGGGTGGGTGGGAGGAGGTGTATTCCAGGTAGCTGTGGGAGTCAGTGGGCTTGAAATGGACATCTGTCTCTAGGTGGTTGCCCGAGATGGAGACAGAGAGGTCCAGGAAGGAGAGAGAAGTGTTAGAGATGGTCCAGGTGAACTTCAGGTTGGGGTGGAAAGTGTTGGTGAATTGGATGAACTGTTCGAGCTCCTCGTGGGAGCACGAGGCGGCGCCGATGCAGTCATCAATGTAACGGAGGAAGAGGTGGGGTTTAGGGCCAGTGTAGGTACGGAAGAGGGATTGTTCCACATAACCTACGAAGAGGCAGGCATAGCTTGGACCCATGCGGGTACCCATGGCCACACCCTTTGTTTGTAGGAAGTGGGAGGAATTGAAAGAAATCATTTTATTAATCATTTTATTATCACATTTGTTCTAGCTGACACAGCAGTTAGTTTAAAATTCCAGTTGCCATAGGAAGAAGCTTGAAACATGAGCATCAGAAATGTTTTGGTAAGCAAAAACTATAGAAACAAATACAGATTTAAAAATATCTGGTATGAAGAGAGAGTGGCCAAGAAAAATAACAGGAAGGTAAGACTAGAAATGTGTCAGTACAGAATGAATAGTTCATTCATTCCTTTGTGTGGCATGCATAAGTTGCATGCTCAGTGTTAACATTTAACACCACCTTTTGATTTTAAAACATTGGAAAATTTTAGGATCCTTTTATTACAGTCTGGGTTTTTTTTGGAAATGAAACTATTCAGAAGTAATTGTCTTGATCTGTGATACAGTCCCATTCTAAAACCAATATTATTTCTGTATAATTTTAAAGACACAACTTAAAGTCACTTTTCACAAAGTGAGTATTTTAATTTTTAAAGAACTCTATTAAGTTTTGTGGGTAATATAGAAGAAAATATGGAATCATCACTTAGAAGCGAGACAAGAGTTAGGTTGGAAGAAAAACAAGAAAATTGATGAAAATTTAATTATTTTCAAACTTTTTAACACATGTATAGAAAAGTAAATATCATGCATAAATATGAAGCACCAAGCTAGCCCTCATTCATCCTATTTTAACAAAAACTAAAAAAGCTGGGGATGCTGTGAATCAGGAACAAAAACAGAAGTGGCTGGAAAAGCTCAGCAGATCTGGCAGCACCTGTGAAGAAAAAATCAGAGTTAACGTTTTGGGTCCTGAGAACATGAGTTCTAAGGAAAGGTCACCGGGCCCGAAACATTAACTCTGATTTTTTCTTCACAGATACTGCCAGACCTGCTAAGCTTTTCTAGCAACTTCTGTCTCTGTTCCTATTTTAAAGATTGAAACGTTTATTCAGCATAGACATTAGACGTGAATGAAATTTAGATATACATGGATATTCAAACACTTAATTCACTGAACAAATAATGTCAAGTTGTGATGAGTGCTAAGTGGGAAATTGATTGTTCCTTCAAAGGACACCATTGTCTGAATAATATTTGCAGGAGATTATTAGGATCTTGGATGACTGAATTACTCACTCATGAACGATTGCTCTCCCACAGCATTCTACCACAAGCCTCCACCCAGAAGCATGTATTCTTTCACAAGATAATCTGAAATGTTAAGTATTTTGACAAGTTTTGACATCCCATGCAAAACCTCAAGACTTATGCAATCTTCTATCAGAAATATAATTTTACAAAAGTTTGTTGGGTAGACATTTGCAGTCAATATTTCAATCTGCAGTTGGGACGACATTTTTGAAAGTCTATTTCTTGTTCAATCTGATGACAAATGAACAAATGACATAGTACAGCACAGGAACAGACCCTTTGGCCTTCCAAGTCTGCGCCAACCATCATGCCCTAACTAATCTAAAAACAAACCTGCCATTTTTCGATCCGTATCCCTCTATTCCCTCACTATCCATGTACCCATCTAGATGCCTCTCAAATGTCTTCAATGTGCCCACTTCCACCACCTCATCTGGTAGTGCATTCCAGGCTGCATGAAAAACCTCCCTCATACATCTCCCTTAAACTTTCACCTCCGACCTTGAACCTGTGCCCCTTGTAATTGAAACTTCAAATCGGGGAAAAACCCTCTGACTATCCACCCTATCTATGCCTCTCATAATTTTGTAGACCTCTATCAGGTCTCCTATCAGCTGCTGTCTTTCCAGTGAAAACAATCCTAGTCTTTTTAACCTTTCCTCATAGCCAAAGCCCTACAGACCAGGCAACATCCTGGTGAACCTTTTCTGTACTTTCTCTAAAGCTTCCACATCCTTCTGGTAGTGTGGTAACCAAAACTACACACAATATTCCAAATGCGGCCGAACAAGGGTTTTATCTAGCTGCAGCATGTTTTGCCAACTCTTGTACTTCATGTCCCGGGCAGTGAAGCCAAGCATGCCATATGCCTTCTTAATCACCTTGGCTACCTGTGCTGCCACTTTCAGGGAACTGTAGACCTGCACGCCCAGATCCGTTTGAATGTTAATGTTCCGAAAGGTTCTGTAATTTACAATATAATTCACACCTAAATTTGATCCATCAAAATGCATCACCTCACATTTGTTTGGTTTAAAGTCCATCTGCCATTTCTGTGCCCAAGTCACCAATCTATCTATATCCTGTTCATAATCATTGGCATTATCAGTAACTCTTAAATTATATTAAGGTGGTTTACTCTGATGAACTGGATAAGATAGTTGCAAATGATCGATTATAGCAAAGGCAGAGAAGACTAAGCTATCACTGCACACTAATTCAAATTGTTGTTTAAAGGACATCAATTTTTTTTCATCCACCTTGCAATCATAACTGGTCGGGTACAGCGACACTTAATCAGACCAATTGTAAAATGTTGAATTCTCAAAGGCGGGATGAGACTTTGAGGTAAAGGCAACCATTGAGGTGAGAGAGGAATGAATGAGCTGAGGACCCAAAAGCAGACAGATCAGCGGCAGAGTTGTGTGGGATTCAGGTGCAGGATCAGTAAGATTAGAAGGACCAGAGTTTAGTAAGGTTCCAGAATGGTGACAGGTTCTTGTGTGGGACCCAGGAACAATGGCAGCAGGCTAAAAGGAGCAGTGAGAGTGGAGAGGTCTTAGAAACACGTAGTCCCGTGGGGCAGCTGCTTCAACAAGATCAGCTTGTAACGTCACAGGACAGCAGGTAATACATAGCGATATTACAATGCTTTTCTCTTACCTCTTGTGACTGAAATCGAGTTAATTAAGTACAGCTTAAAAATGATGTATAAGTAATTAATACTTTCAAACTTCATGCTAAAATGCCTCCACTTGATAGATTTTAAGGGTTCTGGTTGTTTCATATAAACACGAACAACATTTTCCAAGTCTATACTTAAGTAGGAGTAAAGTCATAATGAAAACAAAGGTCCATACTCTGTTTATGTAAAGTATGTCTGGGATCTCCAGCCTGTGGTTTGCACATCCTACACTATGTGGGAAATCCCAGATACTCCAGCCTAGATGAGCACTTGTGCAGAAGATTCCTCTGCCTGGAGAAACTGAAGCTCCAGGCTTTAGAGTTGAGCAGCAGCTGGGGGAGTGTTAGTCCATTCACAGGGCTGAGATATTCTTGGCTAGCGTGTTTCAGAGTATTGTCACCCCAAAGTTTAAGGAAGTGCAGGCATGAGCACTGGACAGAAGAAGGGGACGAGGCAGGTAGTGATTGAATAACATCCTCCTTCCTCCTTTTAATGGAGGTTGGGGATAATGGGGGAAGGAAGAAAGTGTGGAAGGTCAATAGTGGTTGGTGAGAAGAATAAATAGGCACTTTTATGTAGATGTAACTCCAGTAAGGTATGTTGGTTCCCATGTGCTGGGATCAAGGTAAACCTTGGAACATCTGTGGAGCATTCTGAAGGGGGAGGGTGAACAGACAGAGGTCATGGTCCATGTTGGGACAAATGACATCAATGGAAGAGGAATGAGGTCCTGACAACAGATTGTAGGGAGATAGGTTGAACAATAAAAAGTAGAACTGCAAAAGGTTGCCACCTCTGGGTTACTCCCAATAAGTGAGTTTGAAATGGGAGGATAGAGCGGGTAAATACATGGCAATGATGACGAAGAAGGAAGGACTTTTATTCCTGAGATATTGTGACCATTTCTGGAGGAGATAGGAACTATACAAGTTACGTCTGAACTGGACCAGGACTGACATCTTCCTGGAGAAGTTTGCTAAGGCTGTTGAAGTAGGATTAAAATGGGACAGCAATGGAATGGGGTCCTGACATATAGTTAAGGGAACAGAAAAGCTGACGTGGAATTGAAGATTGAGAGTCTGTAATGCAGAAGAAACATTAGCTAGAAAGAAAGAAGTGAGTTTAGCATGGCTAAATGGAATATATTTTAATGCAAGAAGTTTGAGGAACAAGATAAATGAGCTAAGGACATAGATAGGCACCGAGGAGAATATCGACTGAACACGACTGAAACTTGGCTAAAAGCTCAATTTTCCAGGTTATAAGTATTTAGACAAGACAGAAAGAGAGAATGAAGAGGAGTGAGTCAGATCATAATATTGATCAAGGAATCAATTACAGCAGTAAGAAAGGATAATATCTTGGGAGGATCATCAAATGAGGCCAGATCAGTTGACGTAAAAACACAAAAGGGCAAATACACTGTTGGATATGGTTGTGTTTGTGTTGTTACCACAGTTAGGAGGAGATAAAGGATCAAATCTGTAATCAAATTTCAGAGAACTGTAAAAATGATAAGGCAATAATAGCAGGTGATTTTAACTGCTCAGATATTATCTGGGACCATTTTAGAATGTAAGGTAGGGAGTGAGCAAAATTTATAAATTACATCCAGAGACTGTTATGGCCAATTTGTAGAAAGCCCAACAAACAAGGGGCAGATCCTGATAGTTGGAAATGAGCCTGGGCAGGTTAAAGGCATACTCAAGATTAGGGAAACATTTTGGAGATAGTGACCATAATTCAATGAAATTTAGAATACTTATGGAAAAAGATAAAGATGAGCCAGCAATAAAAATTTTAAATGGGTTAAGGCTAATTTTGGTAAGACCAGATATGATTTGTTTTCTGTAGACTGGGAACAGCTACTTATAGACAAAGCTGTTTCAGTACAGTGAAAACAATCAAGGACAAACTAGCAAGAGTTCAGAGCAAATATATTCCTGTAAAGACAAGACCAGAAAACTCTCGATGTCAAGTGACAGAAGGTTTAGGATTAAGAAGAAAAGAGAAGCATATGGAGATACTGAGAATTACTAAACAAAGAATAGGATCCATTAAGCTTGTTAGAGGTAGTCTTTGTATGGACCCTAAAGACATCAGGCTGACTGGTCTATAATTCCTGGTTTGTTCTATGCCTCCCTTCTTAAGTAGAAGGGTTACATTAGTACACTTGAGTCTATAGGATTGCACTATGGCATTAATTTCCACTTTAGCCAATAATGCAACTCGGAATACGAGATACTTAGTTCCCATCCCTGGTCACCCTGCAGCCAAGTGTCTGTAATCCTGACTTCAGCATACAGTTTTTGCCTATTTTCATGATTAATTCATCCACTTTATTGTGAATTCTCCATGCATTAAGGCACAAAGTCTTAAGGTTTGTCCCTTTTAGGGTTACTTGTCCCATTTTCATTATTTTTCACTGTGACCCTGTTTGATCATAGCCCTTGATTTCTCTGCCTAGCATTTTTTTTATTCACCTTTCTGTCTTTTGTTCTTGTCCTTGATTCCTTGGACTCTGGAAAGAATTGAAGATCAGAGAGATATTATGAGCATATCCACAGATCCCTGAATACAGCCAGGCAGATCCAAAGATCTTTTCTGAAGAAGGGTCTAGGCCCGAAATGTCAGCCTTCCTGCTCCTCTGATGCTGCTTGGCCTGCTGTGTTCATCCAGCTCTACACCTTGTTATCTTAGGTCCAAAGGGTAAAGTCTTGGAAAGGATTATAAGAGATAGGATTTATAATCATCTAGAAAGGAATAATTTGATTAGGGATAGTCAACACGGTTTTGTGAAGGGTAGGTCGTGCCTCACAAATCTTATTGAGTTCTTTGAGAAGATGACTAAACAGGTGGATGAGGGTAAAGCGGTTGATGTGGCGTATATGGATTTCAGTAAAGCGTTTGATAAGGTTCCTCATGGTAGGCTGTTGCAGAAAATTCGGAGGCATGGGATTGAGGGTGATTTAGCGGTTTGGATCAGAAATTGGCTAGCTGGAAGAAGACAGAGGGTGGTGGTTGATGGGAAATGTTCATCCTGGAGTTCAGTTACTAGTGGTGTATCGCAAGGATCTGTTTTGGGGCCACTGCTGTTTGTCATTTTTATAAATGACTTGGATGGGGGCATAGAAGGATGGGTGAGTAAATTTGCAGATGATACTAAAGTGGGTGGAGTTGTGGATAGTGCGGAAGAATGTTGCAGGTTACAGAGGGACATAGGTAAGCTGCAGAGCTGGGCTGAGAGGTGGCAAATGGAGTTTAATGCGGAAAAGTGTGAGGTGATTCATTTTGGAAGGAGTAACAGGAATACAGCGCACTGGGCTAATGGTAAGATTCTTGGTAGTGTGGATGAGCAGAGAGATCTCGGTGTCCATATGCATAGATCCCTGGAAGTTGCCATCCAGGTTGATAGAGTTGTTAAGAAGGCGTACGGTGTGTTAGGTTTTATTGGTAGAGGGATTGAGCTTCGGAGCCATGAGGTCATGTTGCAGCTGTTTCAAAACTCTGGTGCGGCCGCACTTGGAGTATTGCATACAGTTCTGGTCTCCGAATTATAGGAAGGATGTGGAAGCATTGGAAAGGGTGCAGAGGAGATTTACCAGGATGTTGCCTGGTATGGAGAGAAGGTGTTATGAGGAAAGGCTGAGGGACTTGAGGCTGTTTTCGTTAGAGAGAAGAAGGTTAAGAGGTGACTTAATAGACACATACAAGATGATCAGAGGATTAAATAGGGTGGACAGTGAGAGCCTTTTTCCTCGGATAGTGATGGCTAGCACGAGGGGACATAGCTTTAAATTGAAGGGTGATAGATATAGGACAGATGTCAGAGGTAGATTCTTTACTCAGAGAGTAGTAAGGGTGTGGAATGCCCTGCCTGCAACAGTAGTAGACTTGCCAACTTTTAAGGGCATTTAAATGGTCATTGGATGATAATGGAATGGTGTAGGTTAGCTGGGATTCAGATTGGTTTCACAGGTCAGCGCAACATCGAGGGCCGAAGGGCCTGTACTGCACTGTAAGGTTCTACGTTCTACGTTCTAAAGATGTGCAGGGTAGGTGGATTGGGTATTTAAATTTCCCACAGTGTCCAGGGATGTTTAGGTCAGGTGTGTTAGACATAGGGAAATGCAGGGGTAGGAGAATGAGTCAGGGTGGGATGCTCTTTGGAGGGGCGGCGTGGACTTGTTGGGCCGAATAGCCTGTTTCCACACTGTAGGGACTCTATGATTCTACGATTCTATGATTCAGGTAGCTAATGTGGTTAAGAGGCACATGCAGTACTTGTACTTATTAATCAAGGCATTGAATGCAAAAGCATGAAGGTTCTGCTGGATCTGTTTAAAATGTGGGTTCGGCTGGCTAGTATTTAGATGTTCACTGGCATTGCAATAGCCTCCAGCCTTACGGGCCAAAAGCTGGAAATGGGATTAGTATCTTTAGATCATTGTTGACCAGCTTGGACATGGTGGGCCAAATGGCCTCCTTCTGTGCTGTAAACATCTACGATTCTATGAATCCATACACTCCATCACTCACTTAGAAACAATCCTACCATTCAGATACTTTATCTAATTCTCACACTCTCACTAATTCTGCCAGACTCACATCCATTTTTCCCCTTTCCATTTAAGTTTAACTATTCATTTATAGCAGCCAGATCAACAGACACAATGCGTCACTAACTCTGTACCAGCAAAGTAAGGAAAAGCAACCTCACTTAAAAGTTGTTATTGTAAGAGAGAATTGAGAAACTAGGCTGGTTCCTTAATGCAGCTGAAGATCGAGAACTTTAAATGGAACTACACAGTCCAAAATGGCAGATCCTCTGCCAACAGGCGTCAAATCAAAATATGAACTAGGAACAAGAGTAGGACAATCAGCCCCTCAAACCTGTTCTGCCATTCAATAAAATCATAATTGATCTGTTTGTGTTTCAAATTCCACATTCCTATGAACTCCTGATAAACTTTGATTTCATTATTTAACAAAAATCTATGAAGCTCTCCATTAATTGACCCAGTCACCATTCCCTTCTGATAGAGTTCCAAAGTTACACGACCCTGAGAGAGAAGCAAATGTTTTCATCTCTATTCTAAAAGGGCAACACCTAATTTCGAAACAGAGCCCTGGAATTCTAGACTTACAGTCAAGAGGAAACGTCATTTCCACATCCACCTTAAGAAGGTTTAGGGCGTTATAAATTTTAGCTAAGTCACTCCTCCTTCTTCTAAACTCGAGTGAAAATAAGCTCAGGCCATTCAACCTTTCTAATCCTTATGAAACAGTAGAATTCTTTATTTTTGATTTGAGCGTCATTGCCATTCCACAAAATGTCTGGAATGCCATTATGACTGAATTGTTCTTTCAGACATTTTACAATCCCACTGTGCAGTCACTGGCATTAGCTGGTTTGATTTGCAGTTGTCAGAATAACCGGTGGTAACAAGAGAATCAGTTCCTGCGAGAGTGAAGAGTTCTATTCCGAGCTTCATCAATTGTTTACCTTTAATATCGTGCTTCTTTCAATTGCTTAAATTAGCTTCGGTTACAAGCAATACACAGACTTATGTGGTCCTTAAGTTCATTGCTAACATTTGGCTATTAGACCACCGCACTTGCCTTCCTGAAAGTAGACTGAATTCCAAGATAGCTCTTATGGGTGGACTTCAACATCCGTCACACACATCCTTGGGGATAATAACACTGTTTTATATTTTGACCCTGAGAGTGGGAAAAAAATCCAATTCTATCTCAAATCATCTTTCATTTCCACTGGAGCAGGGAGAGGAAAATTAGCAACCATTTTGATTCACCCAGTAAAACTGTTGCCTGAGACAACAATGTGCAGAGCTGGATGAACACAGCAGGCCAAGCAGCATCATAGGAGCAGGAAAGCTTGATGTATCGGGCCTAGACCCTTCATCAGAAATGGGGGAGGGGAAGAAGGTTCTGAAATAAATAGGGAGAGAGGGGGAGGCGGATACAAGATGGATAGAGGAGAAGATAGGTGGAGAAGAGACAGACCGGTCAAAGAGGCAGGGATGGAGCCAGTAAAGTAAAAATTAAATCTATAAATCTTCAAAATCTCCCCTCCCCCTACCGCATCCTAAAACCAGCCCAGCTCATCCCCACCTCCCTAACCTGTTCTTCCTCTCACCTATCCCCTCCTCCCACCTCAAGCCGCACCCCCATCTCCTACCTACTAACCTCATCCTGCCCCCTTGACCTGTCCATCCTCCCTGGACTGACCTATCCCCTCCCTATCTCCCCACCTACACTCACCTTTACTGGCTCCATCCCCGCCTCTTTGACCTGTCTCTTTCCTCTCCACCTATCTTCTCCTTTATCATCTTCTATCTGCCTCCCCCTCTCTCCCTATTTATTTCAGAACCTCCTTCCCCTCCCCAATTTCTGAAGAAGGGTTCAGACCCGAAACGTCAGCCTTCCTGCTCCTATGATACTGCTTGGCCTGCTGTGTTCATCCAGCTCTACACCTTGTTGCCTCCGATTCTCCAGCATCTGCAGTTCCTACTATCTCTAAAACTGTAGCCTGTTTATTTTAAAAGTTTTTCGCTGTTTCTTTCAATATCTGGCTTTCTTACATCTCTGAAAATCCTCATATTTCAATTACACCACTCGTGTTATAAGTGATGAGCTTAATGGTTGTTGCTGTAAACTATGCAAAAGCCACTTGACAGTAGAAGTCACATGACTGTGGCATTTCTCTAAGCGATTAAAACAGGTGCCTGTCACACAGGCCTACCGAGAAGTGGCCAGAAGAATTCCAGACAGAATTTTTCCAGCATCTTCTGTGACATTGCAACCAGTGATGCTACAAAGTCAAATTCCCAAGTTTTCTTTAGGCCATGATGAACCGTTGACTATTTAACTAAAAGAACAGGCAGCTAAAACATATTTTCCTCTGACTGAGTTTAATTCAGCTCATTCTGGAAATCAAATGAAGTAATTAAAACTAACCTCTTTTAGAATAACTCAGATCCATTATCATTGAGCTAGCTCAGCACTCATTCCTCCTTGCTGCTAAACCATAGAAACCTCCTAAATTTTGTTCAGTGAAGAACAGATTGATGTTGATCTAAATATATGTCTGAACCTGACATCTGTTTTGTTTTGCAGGGCCAAGTCCCAAACTTCAACTCACCTCTGCCCTTATTCTCTGATTTGCTTTGAACTGGGGCGTGAACTGTTAAACAGACTTCAATATTCAATCCCATCTGGTTTGATAGCTGAAGCAGCGACTGTCCATTCACTTCTTTTTAAAATACTGTTCAGCCTGAGGATGATTTGTTTTAAAAGTAAAGGACAAATCTGTGTGTTTTTAATGCGTCTATGACGATCAAAGTGGTGCCTAGGCCAACAATACTGAGCTAACATTGTGGAAATAGACAAGCAGATGAGTGATGGTAATGGTAGTTACATGTTGTCATGGTCCTTTGATTTCTATCCTTATGTCTCACATTGGAAATCAGTGCTCATAATAGTTCAACTTTGCTGTGTTAAATGCAGCACAGATCACAAGCAGTGATTGATTCCTGGCATCACCAAAGATATCACCAATGTCTTAAACTGAGCGCTTGTGCACTGATCACTGCCATACATCTCAGTGTTGATTCAAACCAGTACATTCGGAGTTCAGAGTGAAAGTTTTATGGCCGTTTAGTGGTACATCCAGCATTCTGTTTGAATGCAACTGCCAACGTATATTTAATTTGCAACTTTTTCAACTGAGTCACTTTATAAGGGCAGATTTTATGAATTCAAACTTCTCATGTGGTGCTTTGCACTCTTGAAGCACAGACTGGGAATTCAAGTGCTGAGGTCAGCAAAGCCAGCAGCATTGCCTCTCTGTTAAAGTTAATAGATAGAAAATTCCACAGAGTGTGCTGACCTTGCTGCCCAAAATCCTGACGAATGCTTCGGGTACACGAACTCTTTCACAGGGAGGTTCAATTAGTAAAATCATTACTATATGAGGTAGCTTTATGTCAAAAACATAGCATGTTTGTTGGTTTTGTTATTCTGTAAATAGGGGATGTCTACACATCCATTTTAAGTTAATAATGGTATTTCTATATACTTACAGTAATTATAGTTGATTTGAGTGTGCTAGAAATTATAGTTATTAATATTTTTATGATACCATCTGCATTGCTCTTTGCTATAATACGCTGCTGTCAATTTTCTGTTGATGTTTTTTCTTGTGGCTCTCAAATTTTGTACTAGATACTAAATGCCAGTCTGGGCAGTTGTGTTCAAAGACACGAACAGCCAAGTATAGGTGGGACGACATTGAGTTGGGCTTGAAAATGTCTGGTCTTTATTCCTTTTAGGATTCATTCCAAACTTCCACCGAAAGTTAAGGCTGATATTTCTAATGTCCCTGTTTGGATGTCCCACTGTCACTGGGACAAGTGACACTCATATCATGACACCAGCTGCTGAATTCTGCCCGTTCCACCTCCATAGGGCTCAATGTGAAAAATGTAGAAATCGGACAGGAGAACTCCTTAGGTCAGGGTCATTTCCAGGTCCTGATCTATCCCCTCCTAACACCTTCCCTGAGACCAAACCATGATTCATTGGGATTTTTAGGAAGATGTCACTTAATTGGCTTTGCAACTGATTCATTGAGGCCATGCAACATAGAAACAGGCCCTCTGGCCCACCATGTCTATGCTAATCAACAAACACCAAACTACACTAATCACATTTACCTGCACTTACCCACTATGCCCTGGCATTATGAGTGTTCATCCAGATATTTCCGAAATGGTGTGAAGGAGCCTGATGCCACCACCCTCTCAGGCAGTGCTTTTCACATTTCTACCAGCCTCTGGGTGAAAATTCTTTTATCAGATCTCCACTAAGCCACTTACTCCTCACATTAAACTAATCCCTCTGGTCCGAGACACATCTGCCATTGACATATCTAAATATTCTTCAAGCATAGATCCCCTATAATGAAATGAGTAACATATCAAGTGCCTGACTAACCAGGACTGAGAATAGATAAGCCCCTTGCCTGATTGTGGCAGTGTTTCCTGACTGACTCTCATCTCCCTTGACCACACTAAGGACTGTTCTCCTTTAAGACATTCTAATTTGCTTGAAACACTTGCAGTGTGTTTGCTGCATAAGCTGCTGCCAAATGATGTTAGTGTGATATTAACATAGGTGCTGTATGACCATACAAGCAACAATCAGCCGTAGACTGTTCAGTATTTCAAGCCTACCCCACCATTCAATCAGATCATTACTGACCTGATTTTAACCTCAAATTCATTTTCACATCAATACTTGATAATCACTCAACGTTTGCATAGCAAAAATCTATCTACTTCTATATTAAAAAATATTCAAGGCTCTGCTTCCATCAAGTTTTCAGGAAGAGAATTCCAAAGACTCTGAGAGAAAAAAAACCTAAGTCTGTTGGCAATAATTTACCAATAAAATTTAACTTTATTCACTTCAAAGATGTTTGAGCTGAACACAAAGGGCAGTATTTTAATGCTTTGGTGAATGTCTTTGTGTTATATTTTTTGCATACATTATTTTAACAAAGCATATGTCTCTTTATTTTAAATGGACTAATGACTTCATTTAACTTGGACACAGAACATTGTATTAATGCATTACTTTACATTCAAGTAAGTACACAAAAGCTTCTTTGTACTTAGTTGGAACTACTCCTTTAAAAAATTAGTTTTTGGATGGGCAGTTATTACTTTACGTAACCACAGCAACAACGATAGCTAGGTTATGTCGTTTAGGCACTTGGTTCAAACCTTGGTTGAGAATTTTAAAGTAATATATCTGCACTGATAGACATTAATGTTAGCATTGAAATAAAGCACAATGATTGAAAGTATTCCAGAAGAATTTATGATTTCAAATGGAGATTGATGACGTGCAGCCTTGAAGTGTTGATGTGCTTCTTCTAAACTCTTAATATTGCGGGTTATCATGTCATATGATCTTGTGTATCTCCAGATTTGCACATCTGGTTTAGAAGGGGTTAGACACCGCCAAACTGGCAATTAAATTTTCTGATTGCTGCTGAAGTACCTAGATTAAAGCATGAAATATGCTGGAGTTAAAAATCACCAGAGTTCCAATCCAGCCTTCTTGGTTGTTGCTATAGCTTTCAAACTGAGATTTCAGGCTGCTGAGAGGCACAATGACCTCAGGTGTGTTTTGAACTTTAGTAAGGCCGCATTTGGAATATTATGTACAGTTCAGGTTGCCACACTACTAGAAGGATGTGGAGGCTTTGGATACGGTACAGAAACAGTTTATTAGGGCTTTTGACTGGTTTGGACGGTGTCAGCTGTGAAGAGAGATTGGACAAATGGTTTGTTTTCACTTGAATGCCAGAGCCTGAGGCGCGTCCTGATAGAAGTTTACAAAAGTATGAGAGGCATGGATAGGATGAACAGTTAAAAAAAATTCTCCACGGTAGAAATGTCAAATATTGCGGGACGTAGGTTTAGAATAAAAGGTGGTAAGTTTAAAGGAGATGTGAGAGACAAACTTTTTGCACAGAGGATAGTAAGTGCTTGGGAGAATGTGCTGCCAGAGGATGTGGTGGAAGCAGATACAGTAGTAACAGTAAAGAGGCATCTTGACAGATATATGAATACACATGGAATAGAGAGATAAGAAATGCGTAGAGGCAAAATGATTTTAGTTTAGGAAAGAATCATGCATTGGTGTACTCTTGGTGGGACGAAGGGCCTGTTCTTGTGCTGGACTAGTTTTTGTTCTTTGAGTGACCCATTGTCATCGGATTTTGATAAACTGTTACTTGTGAGAACTTCCTAATACTCAATTTCTATTGATATATAAAGACAAATGTTTTCTTCAGTGATTGTGCTGTTTCCTTTTCTAAAAAGTACAACAGAAGAGCTCACATCACAACTGCCATCATTGGCATATGCGCAAAGAGTTTTAAAATTTAGAGGACTGTAATTTTAGGTTTGAAATCTAAATGCATTAGCTCTTTATCTGTTAATAATCTAGTTTAGATTAGTTTATACAAAAGACTAATTGAAGTAGATTCAGTCAGAACTTTTGAAAGCAAATTTGATAAATATTTGAAATGTAAACATTTTGCAGTGCCATGGCCAAAGAGGGAGCTAAATTGCACATATCAGATAACGTTTTCAAAAAGCTGGCATGATGTAGGTTTCTGTGACAGCATCTTGCAGATCCATCTGGAGGGCAGGGAAAGGATGATACAGGATTTTAATTGTACTGGAGGGCTCAATTCAGAATCCTGGCTGCAGAAGAAACTTCTGCAATTAAGCTTTTAGTACAGTAAAGGTGGATCAAGCCACCCAACAGTAGAGCCATACAGTTTTGAAAAACAGAAAGAAACCCTTCAGCCCATCATGTACAAGCATGGGGCTGGATGAACACAGCAGGTCAAGCAGCATCATAGGAGCAGGAAAACTTGATGTTTCGGGCCTAAACCCTTCATCAGAAATGGGGGAGGGGAAGAGGGT
>JAHRHZ010000248.1:70189831-70200591 GCA_024137785.1 Ginglymostoma cirratum
GCAGCATCATAGGAGCAGGAATACTTGACGTTTCGGGCCTAAACCCGCTCCTATGATGCTGCTTGACCTGCTGTGTTCATCCAGCCCCATGCTTGTTATCTCGGATTCTCCAGCATCTGCAGTACCTTTTATCTCTGATACAATTTTAACCCCACTGCGAAGCCTCTTCTAAGGATGCCTACCCTGAAGAAGTTACCCTCCTCACTCCGGACAAACCTCAGGGAATCTCTCTCCCACTGCAACTCTCTCATAATCTCTTCGGCAGCCCCTCCCCCATTTCTGATGAAGGGTCTAGGCCCGAAACGTCAAGTTTTCCTGCTCCTATGATGCTGCTTGACCTGCTGTGTTCATCCAGCCCCATGCTTGTTATCTCAGATTCTCCAGCATCTGCAGTACCTTTTATCTCTGAGCCCATCATGTACACTTTGGTTATCAAACACCTCGCTACTCTTGTTCCATTTCCCAGCTCTTAACCCATAGCTTTGTATGCTATGGCACTTCAAGTTGTCAGCAAATGCTTCTTAAAGGTTGTGATGGGTCCTTCCTCTATCACCCTTTCAGGTAGAGCTCCCGACATCCATAACCTTCTCAATGAAATAAAAATCTTCTTAAATCTCCTCTAACTTTCCCACCTTTTACTTTAAAGCTATGTGGCTTGTTTATTGACTCCTCTACTGAGAGGAAGTGCTTCTTCCTACCTACCCTATCCATGCCCCTCAAGCTTTGTACACCTCAGCCAAATCTCCCTTAACTTTCCCCGCTATAAAGAAAATAATCCCAGCCCATCTAGTCTCTTTTCATACCTGAATCACTCCAACCATGGCATCATCCTGGTGAATGTCTTCTGCAGCCTTTTTAGTACAATTACATCAATCCTATAGTGTAAAGACTAGAACTGTACACAGTACTCCAGGTGTGGCCTAACTAACTTTATATATACACTCCACTGTAACCTTCCTGCTCTTGATTTCAATGTCTTGAATAATGAAAGTAATATCCCATATATGATCTTAACCACCTTATCCACCTGTCCTGTAGCCTTCAAAGATCTGCGACCTGCACACCAAGTTATCGCTGATTCTCTATAATTCCAGGTAAACCCTCACCTGTTGGTCCTCCCAAAATACATCACCTCACATTTGTAAAAGCATTTGGAAATTTATCTACATGTATTTGCATCTCATGCATGATCATTAAAAGGCCAGTATACCAGAATTAAGACTATCTTTCTGATTAGGTTCTACATGTGTGAGTAATAAGTGCCTTCAGATTCATGATGGTGCAACAGAGGCATGCAACTAGTGAGGGAGTCACCTTCCAGCAAGTGGAGAAAATAATCATTGCTTCTTCAGGGAGTGTTCCCCTACCCCGTGCTATAATTGAGACCAGGTGTCAGTTGCCTAAGCTACACAAGGCATGGAAGATAACCATGGTTGGGAGTTTAGTCTGCAATGGGCACAGATCAAGGTAGTTAGCCAAGGATAGAGATTTAATTGGCCAAGAGTGGAAAAGGATGGAATAGTTGTGTGTGAATGTGAATGTCACAATTACAAATAGGAGGGATTCCACTGTTACTAATGATATTTGAGTATTGTGCCTAAAGAGTACTTGGAAATAGCTAGTGCAGTGAAAGTGAAAGGATGAATGGGAGACAGGAAGCTGAGAGTTCCTGGGTCATAGGCAGGATTTAGAGGGTCTCATAGGGGTGTCCCTAAAGGTGAAACAGCAGGTGGCTGTGACAATGAGAGGCCTAAGTGTCAGGGTCAGAATGGGAATGGTAATGGGAGTGGACTTGAGGGAAGGTCAGGAACATTATTGACTATCATAATGGAGTCCAGTGTAAGAGGAGGAGGATCAAAGGCGACACAAGGAATATCGAACTGAACTTGGATTGATCATGGAAAGTTGGTGGGTGATAAGGGGAGGGTAAAAGGCGATGGCTGTTTTGCTGACGGTGATGAACACTGTTCTACTTTTCTCTAGCTCAGAACACAGTTCATCACAAATAGTGAGCAGTCAAATTGGGAGGAGGATCCTTGCAGTTACTGTAGTAATCCATGGGCTAACCAATAGCAAACTCAGATAATAAAAAGACAACTGCGTGAGAGCCATATTCAGGTGCCTTTTCCTCTGACCAGGTGAACTGATGGTCTTTGCTTAGAGTGAGTGAATCCCTGTCAGTGAGTGTTTAACTATGGTGTCAGAAACTTTGAATCTAATAGATAATGACAGGGATGAGAACTTGCTGCTTGCCCGCCTCCCAAGAATTGCCATATGTCTCACTTGTGCATAAGCAAAAACTGAGAATTATGGGATACCGCAGGAAAACCTGACTCGCTCCAAATGGAAGTGAGTTCTAGTTTCATGTCTGCTGCTGAATGCAGACTGCACAATGAATGATTCTGTCCTTTGAGTTTTGACATTACTGAGCAGCCTGAAAGTTAGAAATTAAAATCCTGTATCTAAAAATTAACTGTATCGAAACCAATGCCAAATGCACCTATGCATTGAAAAAGGTGATTGATAACGTATCTGAATTAGGGTGCATGTATCATAAAGAGTTGCAGATACAAGTAGTCTAGTGATTACAAGCACAAAATTGGAAACAGCACAGTGAGCAAGTTTCATCACCTTCAAATTTAAAGAAGGTAGGGTCCAGGGAGGAACCCAGAGGGTTCACATCAGAGTAAGAATTAATCTCAGGCGCAACTCCAAGATAGCAATATACATATTGCAAATTATTCATATGTCAAGAGACAGAATGTCTCTGGAACTTTTTACTTACTCCTTTTAGTGCCAACCATTCATATTTGTTTGGTATCCCATACAAGTTAACAAAAATAATTCAGGGAATTCAGCAAATCATTTTGGAATTCTTCCACTTCATAAGTTTGAAAAGCCTGTACTTTTTTTCCATTTAATTGATTTTATTTCATTTTTTCATTTGTGCACTTGCTTCAGCTGAAACTGAAGACCTTCTCCTAGACCTCCACTAATTCATCCATTTAACGCACTCCAAAGCATAAATAAACAGTGACAGATTCTGATTCTATCTGAGGGAGTGTTTTCACTTTGTACGGTACCTCTCCCAACAGAATTCCTGGGAGTGGGAGTCCATGATATGGCTCCATAATTACAGTTCTATGGAGCATAATGTTATTTCCTGCACCCATTTGCTAAAATATTAATTGATCTAACAAACTGAGGTTCTAGACAGCTTGACTGGAGAGTTAATCTTCAGGATTAGAATATGATGCTAAATTTAACTGTAAAAGTTTATTTTTGGATCTGAAGGAACTACCTTGATATTTGAGTATAACATTTTGGAAGATTTTAACTGTAATATGTGTTTTTTTTTCAGGAAACTTATGCATGATTGATAAAATGTGACTAATATATAACTTCAAGATCTCCTTTGGTCATTCTATTACACAAGCAAAGCGCAATTTAGAAGACAGCAAGTCACGTAGCAATGTGGCAGCTTAGCATATTGCAAAGACTTCTGCTGCTACGTATTAAATTTAGCCAGAAAATGGAATTGCTAACAATATTAAATAGTCAGGAGCCACGTAAATTGAACTGTTATGATTGTTTTGAGTTTGCTTTATATTGTAACTTTTTTTTAAACTCCAAGATGCCAAGCTCAAGTTCAGTGTGCATTTCATATCATTAGGGGCCTTTTATAAATTCTGTTATCATCATTCTGCTTCTTCACCAGGCAAGCAAGAAGTCAGGGAGTTTAATCATTTTTTTTTTATTTGCTTTACTAGCCAGCCATCAAAACTGCCACACAACTGAATTCCAAGCTCCAATCATGACAGTGGAAGGAAGCCCACACAGAGGAACATACTTTAAGCCAAAAAAGAAAAGGTTTCTTACTCCAAGGCAGCTAGAAAGTTAGTTTTGGATCCAAAGTTGGCACCTCTTCCCTACTTGGCCTGAGCAGAAGGTCTGTTCGCCCACAGCAACAGAAACAGTGGGCAAGAGCATTAGAAATGTAGATTTTTAATCCAATAGTGTATTGTGTAGAGTGTTTCAAATGTTCGTGCATGCTTTAAAACCCACAATACATAAGTTACTGCTGGAATTACATAGATCATTGTGAATTTTGTGTCGGTATAATTGTTTTCAAAGCAGCGCTGGGCATAAAGAAACAAAGGCACTCCAGCGAAAACTGTTGGCTTGGAAATTATGGTGGAAGTTTTTTTATTATTCACTCATGGACGTGGGTGTCACTGGCTGGACCAGCATTTATTGCCTGACCCTAGTTGCCCTTGAGAAGGTGGTGGTGAGCTGCCTTCTTGAAACACTGCAGTTCATTTGATGTAGGCAGACCCACAATGCCATTTAGGAGGGAGTTCCAGGACTTTTGATCCGGTGACAGTGAAGGAACAACGATGTATTTCCAAGTCAGAATGGTGAGTGGCTTTGAAGGGAACTTGCCGGTGGTAGTGTTCCTTTGTATCTTTGTATCTGTACAGCATGGAAACAAAACCTTTGTTCCAAGTCATCCATGCCAACCAGATATTCTAAATAAATCCAAATACATTTGCCAGCATTTGGCCCATATCCCTCTAAATCCTTCCTATTCATATACCCATCCAGATGCCTTTTAAATGTTGTAATATACGAAACCCCACCACTTCTCCTGGGAGCTCATTCCATATATGAACTACTGTCTGCATAAAACAGTTGCCCCTTATGTCCCTTTTGAATCTTTCCCCTCTCGACTTAAACCTATGCCTCCTAGTTTTGGACTCCTCCACCCTGGGGTGAAGACCTTGTCTACTCACCTTATCCTTGCCACTCATGATTTTATAAACCTCTATAAGGTCACCCTTCTGCCTCTGATGTTCCAAGGAAAATAGCCCCAGCCTATTCAGCTTCTCCCTATAGCGCAAATCCTCCATCCCTGACAACATCCTTGTAAATCTTTTCTGAACCCTTTCAAGTTTCACAACATCTTTCCTATAGCAGGGAGACCAGAATTACATGCAGTATTCCAAAAGTGGCCTAACCAATGTCCTGTACAGCCACGACATGACCTCCGAACTCCTATACTCAAAGGACAGAACAATATAGGCAAGCATACTAAACCTCTTCTTCACTATCCTATCTACCTGCGACTCCACTTTCAAAGATCTCTTTGTCCAGCAACACTCCCCAGGACCTTATCATTAAATGTATAAGCCATGTCCTGATTTGCCTTTCCAAAATGCAGCACCTCACATTTTTTGAATTAATCTCTATCTGCCACTCCTTGGCCCTGTGGCCCATCTGATCAAGATCCCATTGTACTCTGAGGCCACCTTCTTCACTGTCCACTACACCTCCAATTTTGGTGTCATCTGCAAACATAGGAACCATACCTCTTATGTTCACATCTAAATCTTTTATATAAATGACGAAAAGCAGTGGACCCAGCACTGATCCTTGTGGCACACCCCTGGTCACAAGCCTTCAGTCTGAAAAATAGCCCTCCACCACCACCACTTTCTGTCTTCTACCTTTGAGCCAGTTCTGTATCCAAATGACTAATTCTCTGCTTATTCCATGTGATCCAACTTTGCAAACCAGTCTATCATGAGGATCCTTGTCAAAGTCAATCAGTTCCTAGCTCAAATATTCTCAATGGTTTAGAGTCCACAGCTCTCTGGGGTAGAGAATTCCAAAATTTGACCATCTTTTAATGAACAGCTTCCTTCTTACCTGAGCCTTAAATAACCCTTCATTTATTCTGAGAATATTGCCCCTGGTTTTAGATTCACCAGCTGGAGGAAGCATCTTATTTACATCCACCCTGTCATAACCCATAAATATATTATGTTTCAATTAGAATGCCCTCACACTTCAAAATTCAAGTGAAAGCAGATATGGTCACCTCAATCTCTTCTCATAAAACAATTCCACCCTCACAGAGATTAATCTGGTGAACGTCCATTGCACTCCCTTTTTGGCAATTATATCCCTCCTTTGAAAAGGAAACCAAACAAGTACACAGTACTCCTGGTGATCTCACGCCCAGACTCTATACAACTGCAGCAAGACATCTTTGCTCCCGTAATCAAATCCCCTGGCAATGAAGACCAACTTACAATTTGCATTCCTAATTGCTTGCTGATGTTTCAGGCTAGTTTTCAGTGATTCACGGGCAAGGGCACCCATATCTTTTGCACATCTAAACTTCATAACCTCTACCATTTAAGGAATTATCTGACTTTCTGTTTTATTCCATCAAAATGATGAATCACATGCTTATTCGCATTATATTCCAACTGCCATAATCTAATTCACTCAATTTGCCTGACCAAGTCTTTTTTCTGCACAGAAATTTGTTGATGTGCTTCCTACATTACAGCGATCACCACACTTTAAAAGGATGATTGACTAGAAAGTGCATTAGATACTGGTATTTGTGAAAAAGCATTGTTATATAAATGCAAGTTTTTCTTTCCTTCACTTCTCAACATGGACATAATTCTATCTATGTAATGCATGTGTTCATGACTTTTATGACACATACCTACAGATCAAACTGTTGTACACTGTATTTAAGAAAAACACAACATTAAGACTAAACAGGATTACAGAGCTGACAGCTGGACCAAGGCAGGGGATATTGGGGCAGGAGGATGAAGATGAGAGGAGGCAGATGTGGAATTAGAAAGGTGAGGAACAGAGGGGGGATAGGAAAGAGGAGAAAGTAGAAGGACACCATAAAGCAGGGGTACTGAAAAGAGGTGTGAGTAGTTGAGAGAGAGAAAGAAAAGAAAGAAATGAGGAGAGGAGGACAGTGGAATGGGAGAGACAGGGAGAGGTGATTCCAATTGTGAAAGGAAATACATGACAGCAAAAGGGGGATCATGGCCTAATTTCTTTCAGTGTGGTGTTGTGCTGAGGAAATCCTTGCCGGGAATATGGTGAAAAGAACAAAACAAAACAACATGGTGGGATGAAGAGGAGGGAAGGAGAAGGTTTCTGACTGGGGGAAAAGATTAGGAGGGGGATATAAATAGAGGCGGTAAATGCAGAAAAACTTGTTCGCAATGTCAGAGGCCAGCATAGCAATTTTGTTTCTTGCTTAATTGAAGTGAGGTGATTACATGCCAAACTTGTTTTTTTTACGCTATGGAGAGGGAGGGTCTTATCTTGCATTTGGCATACTTGTTTATCAGTGGTGCGGTTGAAGGTTTGACTTGAATTTCTCAAAGTATTTTGTCTTTTTTTCTGGAAAGCAAATGAGATACTATCATCCGTAAGGTTCCACTTTTCTTTGTGCAATGTTAGGTGAGGAAAGCATTCCCAAAAAGGTCAGAATTAGCTCAGCATATCATACTTTCACCCCAAGCCACATCATGGGTTTCCACTTTATTCCAAAGCTTCAGCAATTAATTCAAGCTGACACTTCGGACCGATACTGAAGAAGTCTGGCACAAAGAACAGTGCTGCCTCTCAGATCAGATATTATCCTGAGGTCCTGCCTGCCTCAGCATGAAAGCAAAACAGAAAACAAACAATGTGGTAAAGATTAGTTGAAACCCAGAGGAGTGGGAAAACTTTAAAACTCAGCAGAGGACAGCTTAATAAAAAGCAATAAAGTGGGAGAGGATGAAATATGAGGGCAAGCTAGCTAATAATATAAAAGAAGATTGCAAGTTTTTTTTACATATGTAAAAGGTAAGAGTGAGTCAAGAGTGGATGTTGGAAAATTAGGCTGGAGAAGAATTAATGGGGAACAAAAAATGGTGGAGTGACTCGTGGTGGAAGTAACATACCAGAGAATCAGGGATAGAGGTGAGTGTATCGGACCTCACTAAGGAGAAGGTGCTGAGGAGGCTGAAAGATCAGAAGGTAGATAAATCACCTAGACCAGAAGGGCTCAGAGATAAAAGGTACTGCAGATGCTGGAGAATCCGAGATAACAAGCATGGGGCTGGATGAGCACAGCAAGTCAAGCAGCATCACAGGAGCAGGAAAACTTGACGTTTCAGGCCTAAACCCTTCATCAGAAAATTTTCGAAACGTCAAGTTTTCCTGCTCCTGTGATGCTGCTTGACCTGCTGTGTTCATCCAGCCCCATGCTTGTTATCGTAGACCAGAAGGGCTATACCCGAGGCTTCTGAAGGAGATAGCTGAGGAGATTTTCGAGGCATTGCTGGTGGTTTTTCAGGAATTACTAGAGTAATGGAGGGTGTCAGAGGACTGGAAATGGCTAACGCAACAATACACCTGTTTAAGAAGGGAGGGAGGCAGAAGATAGGAAACTATGAGCCGGTTAGCCGACCCTCAGTCGTTTGTAACATTTTAGAGACTGATATTAAGAAAGAGATTGTGGTAAAATAAGACTGAGTCAGCATGATTTCGTCAAGAGGAGGTCATGCCTGACAAACCTGTCAGAATTCTTCGAACTTGTAACAAGCAAGTTGGACAAAGGAGAGCCAGTGGATGTGATCTGTTTGGTTATTTCTAGAAGACCTTTGACAAGGTACCACACAAGAGGCTGCTATATAAGCTAAGAGCCCATGGTGTTACGGGCAAGGTATTGGCATGAATTGAGGTTTGTCTGACTGGGGGGAGGTAGAGGATAGGATAAAGGGGTCTTTTTCAGCATGAATGCCAATGACTAATGGAGTTCTGCAGGGGTCAGTGTTAGGAATGTACTATTCACGTTGTACATTAACAATCTGGATGAAGGAATTGAGGACATTGTTTCAACTTTTGGAGATTGAAACAAAGATAGGTGGATGGTCGGGTGGTGTTGGGGAAGTGAGGAGGCCGCAGAAGGATTTGGACAAGATAGGAGAGTGGGCGATGAACTGGCAGATGAAATACAATGTGAGAAAGTGTGAGGATATGCACATTGGTAGGATGAGTGGAGACATAGACTTATTCTAAATGGGGAATAGCTAACCCTAACCTTAACCCTAACCTTAACCCAAACCATAACCCTAACCCTAACCCTAACTCTGACTCTGAGCCCAAAGGGAGTTACGAGGCCAAGTTCAGAATTCTCTTAAGATTAACATACAGGCTCAGTTGACAGTTAGGGAGGCAAATGCAATGACAGCATTCATTTCAAGAGGACTAGATTACAAAAGCAGGGATATATCGCTGAGGCTATCTAAGGCTCTGATCAAACGGCATTCTAATTATTGTGAGCAGTTTGAGGCCCTGTATCTAAGGAAGGATGTGTTGACATTGGAGAGGGTCCAGAGGAGTTTCACAAGAATGATCCCATGGATGAAGAGCTTGTTGTATGAGGAAGAGATGAGGACTCTGGGCGTGTACTCAATGGAGTTTAAAAGGATGACGGGGATCTCAATGACAATACAGAATACTGAGAGGCCTGAATAGAGTGGACCTGGAGAAGGTATTTCCACTAGTAGGAGAGATTACGACCTAAGTGCACACCTCAGAGTGAAGTGATGACTTTACAGAACCGAGATGAGGATGAACTTCTACAATCAGAGGTTGGTGAATCAGTGGAACTCATTTATCAGAGAGGTGTGGAGGCCAAGTCATTGAATGTTTTTAAGGCAGACGTATATAGGCTCTTGGTCAGTACTAGCAGCAAAGGTTATGGGATGGTGAGAGTGGTGATTGATGAGGGTAAGACTGTGGATATTGTCTACATTAACTTTACTAAAGCATTTGACAAGTTCCCTCATGGTAGGCTGTTCCAAGTAGAGTAGAATCCATGGTGTGTTGGCAAGTTAGATGCAAAATTGGCTGGCCATAGAAGACAGAGTAGTTGTGGGTGGGTGTTGTTTATAACTGGAGGTCTGCGATTAATGGTTCTCCACATGGGTCAGTGCTGGGACCTCTGTTTTTTGTAATTTATAAGAAAAATTTAGATGAAAATGCCAGTAGCCTGATTAGTAATTTTGCAGGCAACCACAAAAATTGGTGGAGCTATACATAGTGAGGAAGGCTATCAAAGAATGCAGCAGGATATAGATCAGTTAAAAGGTTAGGTGGAGAAATAAGAGATGAAGTTTAATCTGGGCAACTGTGATGTGGTGAATTTTGGGAGGTCAAATACACGAGGAAAGTATACTATTGACCCTTAGCAGCATTGATTGATTTACGGAGGGGTCTAAGTGCATACATACCTGGAAATGGCAACACGAATGGATCAGATGATAAAGAAGGTTTACGACATTCTTGTCTTCTTCAGTTGGGGCACTGAGTATGAAAGTTAATAAGCTGTATAAAACTTTATTTTGGCCACATTTGGGACATTATGTGCCGTTCTGGTTACCACACCATGGGAACGATGTGGGAGGCTTTGGAGAGCATGCGAACAAGGATTACCAAGATGTTGCCTGGATTGGAGTGAATTAGATTAAAGGAGAGCTTGGTCAGTCTTAGATTGATTTAACTAAAGAGTCAGAGGCTAAGAGGTGACCTGATAGAAGTGTATAAAACTATGAGAGGCATGGATAAGATGGAAACATCAAATACTGAGAAGCAGGAAAACTTGACGTTTCGGGCCTAAACCCTTCATCAGAAATGGGGGAGGGGAAGAGGGTTCTGAAATAAATAGGGAGAGAGGGGGAGGCGGATAGAGGATGGATAGAGGAGAGGATAGGTGGAGAGGAGGCAGACAAGTCGAAGAGGCGGGGATGGAGCCAGTAAAGGTGAGTGTAGGTAGGGGGATAGGGAGGAGATAGGTCAGTCCAGGGAGGACGGACAGGTCAAGGGGGCGGGATGATGTTAGTAGATAGGAGATGGGGGTGTGGCTTGCGGTGAGAGGAAAA
>JAHRHZ010000248.1:70200991-70249461 GCA_024137785.1 Ginglymostoma cirratum
CCCTCTCTCCCTATTTATTTCAGAACCCTCTTCCCCTCCCCCATTTCTGATGAAGGGTTTAGGCCCGAAACGTCAAGTTTTCCTGCTCCTATGATGCTGCTTGACCTGCTGTGTTCATCCAGCCCCATGCTTGTTATCTCGGATTCTCCAGCATCTGCAGTACCTTTTATCTCAAATACTGAGAAGCATAGGTTTAAGGTGAGTCGGGTGTTATGGAACAGAACAAACCCCCTCTGGATATATTAAGAAGATAGCCTGGACCCCAACTTTTCCTCATTTTAAAAGGCAAGTGTAAGGCGATGTGTTCCAGATAGAATTCAATTAGTCAAACTACCAGACTTGAAGCAAAACACATTTTATTCTTACACTCCAGTTAAAATAAAGACAAGTTACGAGCTTTCTAAAAAAATTTGCTTAACTATAACTCTATCAAAATGCTTAACAAGATAATACTTATGTTAAGTACCACTGATTAGCTTCTCCAAAATAGTAACATCCCATAATCACACTCTTGGCAAAGGCAAATTCAGTAACATATATTGACTCATATATAATGCTTCTCCAGTTCAGGAGGAAAGACCAAGAAAAGACTCTGAGAGAGAGAAAACTCTAGCGTTTCGCTGTTGCAGGGAGAGATGTAGAGCAGCTTCAACATTCCAACTGCTACTGAAACTTCAACTAAAAATTCTGGTTCCGTGGGAGCTTGAGCTGATCCCTTTAAGCTGCTTCTATTGTTCTAACTTTTAAAAAAAAAACAAGGCCTCACAACCTGTTTAATTTATTGGCTTGCAATGAACCTCTCATCATCACTGTCTCAACATCACTTCTTAAAAAAGTCAGGACAAAATACACCTTTTAGAGGCATAAATTCGTCACAGGGGCAAAGCTCAAAGAAGATGAATGGGGAAAGTCTTTTACATAGAAAGTAGCCAGTGCCTGGATGGCACTGCCAGGGGAAGTGGTTGAAGCAGATGTGATAGCATAGAGGCATTTAGGGAGACAAATGAACAGTAGAGAATTGTGGGATAAGGACAAAGGGATATGCAGGCAAATGAGATTACTTTATAATAGGACCATGGTTGGCATGGACAGGCCTATTCCCGTGCTGTACTGCTCCATTGTTCTTTAATCTATGTAAAGCAGGAAAATGGGTTTGAGAAACACATAAGCCATGATCGAATAGTGGAGCAGTCTCAATGAACCGAAAGGCCTAGTTCTGCTCCTATATCTGATGGCCTTATGGTCTATGGACTGACGTGACATCATTTGAAGAAGAGCTAGAGGTCTTTGCTCACTATTTTTAATATGTGTTTGGATTCAGTTCAGCTGAGCAATGGAGTCACTTAAAATCCAAACTACATTCACATAATAATTTCAAGCGGTTGGAATGTATTTTTCCACATTGAGGAAAATTTCACAGCAATGCAGCCGTCACAATTGTGTTGGGAAGAATTAACTGACATTCAATTGTCATTACTGCACCAATTATTCCATTCATGTAAAACCTAACATTTATTGGTACTCAAGGGAAAGAAATTGGTCATTTTTCTAACTGAAATAATAAAATTTATTCTTGGAAAATTCTGAACGAGAGGTTCCAAAAAGGGGTCATATTGAACTTTAAGCATTAACCGTATTTCTCTCAACAGAGATATTGTCATATCTGTAGAGTTTTCCAATGCTTTCTGGGGTTTTTTTTCAGATTTTCAGCAACTACAGACTTTGTTTTTATTATTCTTAAACCAAGTGACAAACTCTGGTCGAAGCTAAGCTGTGCACCAGAATAAAAACTGCTTAATTTTCATGTCGATTGGATTAATCAGATTGGAACAGGTAACTACAAAAATGAAATTGTAGAGGTCATTAAAGATATTTTCCTTGAGCAATATGTCATTGAGCCAACCAGGGAGCAAGCTATCTTGGATCTGGTAATGGGTAATGAGATAACTTCAATGCATGACCTTAGAGTAAAAAAAAACCCATGGAAGGAGCGATCATAACATGGTAGAATTTCATATTCATTTTAAGAGTGAGAAACTTGGTTTGGAAACATCCTTATTTATAGTAAATAAAATAAATTACAATGAAACAAGGGTAAAGTTTACTAAAGTGAACTGGACAGAAAAATGAGCAGGAATGATATTAAGCCAGCAGGGGCAGACTTTTAAGAAGGTGAGTCATGACTCTCAGTGAAAGCATATCCCAGTAAGGAGGAAAGATTCTAAGTGAAGGATAAACCAACCATGGCTAATCAAAGAAGAGGTGTATTATATTGAAAGAAAAAGCATATAAGGAGGCCAAAGTCAGCGATGACCCCAAAAACTGGCATAAATTCACAATCCAGCAAAGGAGAATAGTAGGGTAATGCAGAGAAAATAACTATGAAAAAAGGAATAGAAAAACTGACAATAAAATCCACTTTAAATATATAAAAAGGTAAAGATAGATCAAAGCGAACATGGGCCCTTTAGAAAATGATATAAGAAATATGATTTCAGGGAACAAGAAAATGGCAGAGGAGTTAAATAGTTATTTTGCGTCAGCCTTTACAGTGGAAGATACTTTAAACATCACGTTAACATTATCGAAGATGGGGGTGGAATTAAGTATCACCATCACTAAAGTAGTGGTAATAGATGAACTAATGGGGCTAAAGGCATGTAGGCCCCTGGACCTGATGGATTAAGTCCTAGGATTCGAAAAGCCATAGCTCCAGAGATAGTAAATATATTGGTTGTAATTTTCCAAAGCTCATTGTATTCTGGAGAAGTACCAGATATTGGAAAACTACCAATGTTACACCCCTATTCAAAAGGAGATGGAGGAAAAATGCAATTAACTATAGGCTGACTACCCTGACATCTACTATTGAAAAGATTTTGAAATCAATGATTAAGGAAATAATACCAGAATGTTTGGAAAATTATAATTTAATCAAGCAGAGTCAGCAAGGCTTCATGAAAGGGAATTGTGTCTGACTAACTTATTAGAGTTTCTCAAGGAGGTCTCAACCAGAGTGGATAGAGGGAAACCAGTAAATGTGTTGTATTTGGACCACCAGAGGGCATTCAATAAAGTACCACATGAAAGGTTAACTCATAAGAGCACATGATGTTTGAGGTAGTATATTAGCTGGATAGAGAATTGGCTTATGGGCAGGAAACAACAAGTAGGGGTAAGGGGTTCTTTTTCAGGTTGGTGACCTATAATCAGTGGGGTTCCACAGGAATCAGTGCTGGGACCACAACTGTTTATATTAATGACTTGGAGGAAGGAAGTCAGTGTACTGTAGCCAAATTTGCAGATGACACAAAAAATGGTAGAAAGGCAGATTGTGAGAGGGATACAAAAGAGATTTACAGAGGGATATTGATAGGTTAAGTAAGTGGGCAAAAAACTGGGAAATAGCATATAACATGGAAAAATGTGAAATTGTTCATTTTGGAAGGGAGAAAAGAAGAATAGAACATTGTTAAAATGAAAATAAAAACTGCAGAAAGCTGTAATCAAAGGGACTTGGGTGTTGTTGGTGTATATGAACCACAGAAATTTAACACATGTGCAACAGGTAATCAGGAAGGCTCATGGAACGTTGGTCCTTATTTCAAGGAGATTGGAGGATAAGGGTAGGGAAGTCTTACTGCAACTGAACAAATGCTGGAGGCCTGTGAGCAGTTTTGGTCCCTTTATTTAAGGAAAGATATTATTTCATTGAGGCAGTTCAGAGAAGGTTCACTGGGATGATCTTTGGTATGGAGGGATTTCCTTATGAGCAAAGGCTAAACAGCTTAAAGGCTAAACTCTACTCATTTGAGATTAGAAGAATGAGAGGTGATCTCATTGAAACGTATAAGATTTTTAAGGAACTTGACAGGGTAAAAGCTGAGACAATGTTTCCACTCATGGGAGCATTGAGAACCAGACAGCATAGTCCCAGATTAAAGAGGCACCAATTTGAGACTGAGATGAGGAGGAGTTTCTTCTCTCAGAGGGCTGTGAGTCTTTGGAATTCCTTGCTATAAAGAGCTGAAGGAGTGGAGTTCTGGCGTATATTTAAGGCTGAGATAGGTAGATTCTTGATTAGTAGATGAATAAAAATTTACGGGGAAAAGGCAGGATAGTGGCCGTGAGGAATGTTGGATCAGCCGTGACCCTATTGAACGATGGAGGAGAGCCAAGGGACTGAACAACCTATTCCTGTTCCGATTTCTTACGGTTTTATGGTCTTATAACTCTTTAATACCTCAGAAAGACAAGTTTATACCACTCAAAAAGACAAGTCACTGCTGAGGTGTTGGTTTAACAAAGGGCAAAAGGAAAACAAAGACTCAATTTCTGTGGACGCAGGGTCTGGAAACAAAGGATAAAACGTGATGACTTCACGTTTGCTGAATTTCCAGTTGACCAAACTGAATTGTTGACCACTATTAATTTCTAAAAAATGTCCAATTCTGACGTTAACCAACTTGGATTTGAGTCCGTCTACCAGGGCCACAGCTCAGCTTTTCAGCTTTTACTAGTTAAACAGAAATACTGCTTTTTGGAAGCTCATTTAGGACACCAGGAATGTCTTTTGAAGCAACTGGATTTAGAGGAGAACTTGAACCTTCTCGGGTGTCTTCTTTACTCTCTGACTGCTGGGTTTATAGAATGGAGCTCCAAGAGCAGAGAGAGTTGTTAGACAACCGTGAGCACGGGGGTCCCACCCTTCTCAAAGCTGGATTTTCCCAGTGATTGAAATTTAAAAGCCCAGCTCTTATCTCCTCCAAAAGTTTGATTAGCAATTTCTCCCAAAATACATGCTTTCCAAAAAAACGGGTGGCTTGCAGCATAGGTTCAACCATTGACTTAAATTTCCAAGATATCACAAGGCAACCTATCTTAACTCCAAGAATGTCAAAATAGTTCAAAATCTTTCCAGAAACATTTTCCAGATTGTCTTTAAACATAAAATGTACTTCCAACACTGTCAATATCTATTTAACTTCATTTTGACTTTATTTTGGAAAATTTTGTTGTGAGCAGATCATATTTCCACCTTGGAAATCCAGATATAGCATCAAGCATTTCTGACCAAACGTACAGGATAGATACTGAGTAGTATAGATAGAGAGTACACTTCTGTGCCAATTTGTCTGAAACTGTACATAGTTTTCAGCTCTGGGGCTTCCAATAAGAATTGGCTAAACTGTTCAAAACCATTCCATACTGAACCTCATAACCAGCTATTAGAAGTGCACTTCATCCTATCTTTCTGTGCTTAATGAACCAGAGTTCATCAAACAAAACCACTGCAATATTCAGTCATCATTCTGAAATAACTCCACAAAGGCTGGTATCCCATCACCAAGTTACCTTTTACTTATATATGGAAAGTCCTTGACACTGATCCAGCTCCCTCAGTGCCAGCTGTCAGAGTGAACAGGATGTCTGACAATGTTTATATCTGTTAACTAGGGCTCCCTGATGGGACCAGATTAACGGCACCAATCAGAGAACTCAGAATATGAGGTCCACCTGGATCACCTCATTACAATCACTACACATTCAATTTTTATTTTAGTGGGAATTATGTTCAAAAAACAAGTGTACCTCTCCAACATAGAAACCAAAAGAACTACAGATGCTGTAAATCAGGAACAAAAACATAAATCGCTAGAAAAGCTCAGCAGGTCTGCCAGCATCTGTGAAAAAAGTCAGACTTTGCTGAGGAAGGGTCCCCAGATCCGAAACGTTAACTCTGATTTTTCTTCACAGATGCTGCTACACCTGCTGAACTTTTCCAGCAATTTCTGCTTTTGTCTCCAAAATAGAATCAGGTCAACTCAACCCAGCTGAAAGAAATCTTAAAATAAAATGAAGAACTATGGTTGCTGGAGATCTGAAACAAACTAAAGCAGGAAGCGCTGGAGAAACTCATCAGGTAGGCAGCACCTGTGAAGAAAAACAGCAAAAATTTCGAGTCCAGTGACCCTTCTCCAAAATTCTTAGTTTACTTGTAGGTATGACAAAGAAAGCACTTACACCTAATAACAGTAAAGAGCGGTAAACACATTCACTCTTCCTAGGTGTCTTTATCTAGTTTATGGGGCACAATAAAGTGCATGATCCAGGTGCTTTATAAAATTTAATCTTAGTTAATCAGGAAAATGTATAAACATAGGGTTTGGTATTTGAATATCCAAAAATCTGTATTATGTCCAATCCTAGAAACCACAAGCCGACCCATACAGCTTATTTGGCAACATCGACCACAAAGGCATTCCTTCCACATGACCATAAGGAGTTATAAAAATATCTCTAATAATGTAGCAAAAGGAACTACATGCCCCACTGGGCTGCTGGGAATCAAACCTACCAGACTAAACCATAACAAAATGGACTCAGCTTTAATTCATAAGGTGATTCAAAGAGACAGTAACATTTATTCTAACAAATGCCCATCTCCCTCCTGTACAATCCAGTAAAATTTACAAAGTTTTTTTTTCATATCCAAGGAAAGTGAATCAGCAAACTCATACTTGCATAAATAATATTGCCAGTATAATTGACTTTATTAGAACTCTTGTTTTAAAAGCAGCAATTTTGCAAATTAGGGATATTTCTTACCATGGCCTGAACCTGCTTGTGTTTGCAGGGCCATGGTATTTAAGTAGACCCTTGTCTCCTGTCCTGTCCCTGGGCACTGGCCCGCATGTGGTGGAGCCCCCACGGTCTAGCACATAAAGTTCGGGAAAGGGGGCCAGCTGTGGGATGCAGGCTTCTTGGGCTATTGTGGTTAAGCTTTTCCAGCCTTATTAATTCCTGACCTGCTGTCCCAGTAGGAATAGGAAGGAATTAATTGTAGAACAACTTTTTTGTTTCTGTTTTCCAATCCTCTGCTCCAAAGGGAGTCTAGTTTCATGTCGCAGGATAAGCTGAGAAGACTGTTGAAGAAGACTGAATAGTCCTTAACTTTATTCACACTGTGGTAAAGTATAAAACCTAGGAAGTTCTTCTAAATCTTTATGAAGCATTTTTCAGGCTGGACTATGCTGTTCAATTCTAAGTCCCACATGCTAGGAAAGCTGAAGAGAATGTAAAGGGGATTTGTTAGAATGGTAAAAAATAATGAAACACTTCAAATACAGGAGGGATTGAGCAGGGTAGAACTGTTCTTCTTAGGGCAGGGTAGGTTAAAAGAGAATTTGACAGAGGTGTTCAACATCATATCTTGTTTTGACAAAATAAATAATGAGAAAGTATATTCAGTAGCAAAAATGTTCAGAGGGGACTGATTTAACGTGACTGGCAAATGAATCAGGTCAATATGATAAACATTTTTTATAAATGCGGTTGTGATATAAAATACATTTCCTGAAAGGGTGGTGGAGGCAGTAACTTCCAAAAGGAACTGGATAAATATTTAAAGGGAATTATGTGTAATAATCCCTGCTGATTGAAATAGGGGACAAGGCAGATGCCAGAATGAAATCTGGTTTTATAGATTATGGGCTGAATCTTATGATTTTTTTTAGCCAAGAAGAGTTGTGACGTGTTTTTGGAGGGATTTCCCTCTTGGGATTTCTTTTTCTCATCAAATCTTACCAAACTTGTCATTGTAACTACCTACTCCTCCCTATGGTGTCCATCACATCTGATATTTGTCCCATTTGGCCACGCACCTTTCCCCTCAACAACTCACCACTCAGCAAATATACAGCAAAAGACCAGCATCACTTGCAGCCAAGCCATCTTTAAAAGGCCGCTGTACACCTGGGCAAGCATTGGCAATCTGGCATTACCCCTCACTGGCAAAGTGAGCCTCAAAGCTGTGCTACTTCTGATACGTGGCTGACACTCCCTCACAGGTACAAACCCATTGGCCCTCCCCAGTCACTGGTTAAACTGCACATCACACACTTTAGCTGTCTGTAGCTACATCACGCCTAACATGTAAGTTTCTACTGATCTGTCCCCAAAATGCATTGTAAACCCACAGACTGTCATTGTCCAGTCAGGGAATCATCCCATACAGGCAAGCAATCAGACAAATGTAAACATGAATTTTTATTTATATAAACGAGACAAACACAAACTAAAGAGGCTGACGTTTACACCTACAATGCAAACCAGATTTCACCATCATGACCAATGACCTTTACAGTGTATGAACCTCTGCTGTTCCCAGTTCCATTCTATTGTAGCCAAGTGTCAATGAGACTCTGTCTGGACTGTCGCACCCAGCCCAGCTGAGCTCTCTCATGTATAATGTCAGCTTCCTCCAACTCAATGTCTTCCTCCTCAAAAGACCCCTCCAGGATTGTATTCACCCGAGACTTCTGACTGACTTTGATCACCAAGTCCCAGACATGACTGGCCAGACCCCCGACCGCAGTGTTTACAGCTCCCTGACTGATGATATGTCATCCCTCTGTCTGTTGCTGCTGACCCAACAGAATGGACCATTGTCCACTGCCTGGACAGAACGGCATCAGGTTTCCAAGCTGAAGACTGACCATGGCAAGGCCCCTGGACAGCTTGTAAACTGACAGTACCATGGCCCTGACCAACAACATTTCCACCTTGACTGGATTGAGAACCAGCCCGCACCAATTTCCAACATAACCAATTGGTTGAATGAGCGTGCAGTATATTTGCTATCCAGGCAGTTGGCACAAGCTTTAATGGTTAGATTAAAGCCTCAGTGTGCCATTCAGCCTTGTGACGTCTGTTTCCATGTGCACAGTATCCTTGCTGGAGCTTTTAAATGCTAGTCATTAGTGTGTCCTGAAATGCAGCCTGCCAGTGTAATAGAGAGCTGTATCACCAGAATGGCTGCAATGAGTTGACAGATGCTGGACGCCAATCCCTGGGACAAAGGGTGTAACTGGTGCCAGTGCAATGTTCTCTGTGATGCAGTTTGGTCAGAGGCAACTTGGAAGTTGTTTGGAGCAAGTGGTGAGCTGAATTTACTGGGTCCCCGGCCTGGTTTCCAAGTTTTCAGAAAGTCTAGCTTGTTCAGCAGGTTTGGTAAGATAGAAGCCTGAATATTAATGAGATGATTTGTGCCATCAACAAGACATTTAAGCAATAATTACTTTCAGTTGGCAACTTGCTGCTGCCTAGCAAAACCCACCATGCCGCTCATGAGAAGCATAAACATAGACCAAGATGATCTCAACATTAAGATGGACCTTGCCACATTTCTCATCTGTGTCTGCCACACATCTCACCAATGCCCCCAGTGCTCACACCTTTAAAAGATTCTCGCCGATATTTTTCTTTATAGAGATGGTTAATATGTGGTGAGAAATGGAGACACATTCACTTGAACAACACAAAAGTACTTCATTCCACAAAATAAACAAAAATCATGCTTTCTGAGTGTGCACAACATTTAGAATGATCTCAAAATACACAGCAAAGCAATATTTTAGCTTGTTTCCCTACACTATCCATTACAATGACTCATTTCCAGAGAAATCACACTCATCTCTGAACACTTTAGGATTCTACTTAACTGACTCTTGACAGTTGCTTCGTCTTGGACTGTGAAGACAGTTCAAAAAGTCTTTTCCAAATCTGCAATATTATTCTTTTCCACAAAAGCGAGAGCCTATTCCTCGCTCAGTTCTGATAAATTGCAGATATCTAACCAAACTCTGCTGCTTTTGAAATTTCACAAACTTAGCTACTCTGTTGAGGTAACTTATTTTCTGAATGGTCCTGAATCCTTCTTCTAGAAAAGAAATGAAATTGGCTTCAAAACTCAACATTGGTATCTTACGGATAGGGAACCATGTTTCTGAGCTGATTTTTAAGAAGTGATCACTCTAGATTCTTCTGAACTGAAAACAAAGTGAATGGCTTGAAAAGGTTACTCTACCAAGTGTAAGTATCACAGCAGGAACAATAGGCAGAAGTGTCTCTGGCCCTGAATGGCTTGGACATTGGTGGATAATTTAAGAAAGTAGGAAATTTAGCCAATGAGAAGTTTCTTGAGGATGAAAGCAAAAGTCCCATTTTCCAGTCAAGACAGTGTGGAGCTGGAGGAACACAGGAGGTCAGGCAGCATTAGAGGAGCAGGAAAGTCGACATTTCAGGTATACACCCTTCATCAGGACCAGTGGGCAATGGTCAGCCTTGTGGGACCAACACATCCACTCAAGGGAGTCATTGGAAGTCGGCGTGAAAACAGAGACCTGCAGTCACTGTCACAATGAGACAAACAATCTGTCCTGATCCACCCATGTTGACACTGCAGTTAAGAAAGCACAACAATGCCTCCGTTTCCTCAGGAAGCTAAGGAAAATCAGCATGTCCATAAAGACTCTTACAAGTTTTTATAGATCCTATCCGGATGAATCACAGCTTGCATGGTACGGTAACGACTCTTCCCAAAACAGAAAGAAACTACAGAGAGTTGTGGACACAGCCCAGTCCATTATGCAAGCCGGCCTCCCAACCATTGATTCCATCTATACTTCCCACTGCCTCAGGAAAGCAACCAACATAATCAAAGATCCTTCTGACTCTAATTATACCCTCTTCCACCCTCTACCATCTGGCAGAAGATATAAAAGTGTATATACACTTATGAACAGATTCAAGAACAACTTCTTCCCTGTTGTTATCAGACTTTTGAATGGACCTCTTTAACGTTAATATTGATCTCTCCCGATACTTCTCGGTAACTATAACACTGTATACTGCACTCTGCTCTGTTACCCTGACGCACAGTACAATCTGCCTGTAAAGCACATATGGCTACACTTTTCACTGTACTTTCGTACATGTGACAATAATAAATTAAATCAAATCAAATCAAAAATCTGAAAGAGTAGCTTTTTAGATAGCAGACAGGCTTTGGATAGTCAGGAGGTGAGTAACTTGCTGAAGGATTCCTAATTTCTGACCGGCTCTTTTCACCTTGATGTTGATACTGAGTTCACCTTCTGGTCAATGGCAAATCACAGGATGTTGGTAGTGAGAGGTTCAGCAATTGTAATGCCACTTCACGTCAAGGGACGATGTTAATTTTTCTCTTTTTGGAGATGGTCATTGTCTGGTATTTCTGTGGCACGAATATTACTTGCCACTTGTCAGTCCAAACCCAGATATTGCCCAGGTCTTGCTACATTTGACTGGGGACTTCTTCAGTATCTGAGGAGTCATGAATGGTGCTGAATATTGTGCAATCATCAGTAAACATGCCTACTTCTGACTTTATGGAGGGAAGGTCTTTGATGATGAGCTGAAGATGTTTGGACCTAGGACACTGCTCTAAGAAACTCCTGCAGATACATCTTGGAGCTGAGAAGACTCACCTCCATCAAACACAAGATAACAAGGTGTGGAGCTGGATGAACACAGCAGGCCAAGCAGCATCATAGGAGCAGGAAAGCTTGACGTTTCGGGCCTAGACCCTTCATCAGAAATGGGGGAGGGGAAGAGGGTTCTGAAATAAATAGGGAGAGAGGGGGAGGCGGATCGAAGATGGATAGAGGAGAGGAAAGGTGGAGAGGAGGCAGACAAGTCAAAGAGGCGGGGATGGAGCCAGTAAAGGTGAGTGTAGGTGGAGGGGTAGGGAGGAGATAGGTCAGTCCAGGGAGGACGGACAGGTCAAGGGGGCGGGATGAGGTTAGTAGATAGGAGATGGGGGTGCGGCTTGAGGTGGGAGGACGGGATAGGTGAGAGGAAGAACTGGTTAGGGAGGCGGGGACGAGCTGGGCTGGTTTTGGGATGCGGTTGGGGGAGGGGAGATTTTGAAGCTTGTGAAATCCACATTGATACCATTGGGCTGCAGTGTTCCCAGGCTGAATATGATTTGCTGTTCCTGCAGCCTTCGGGTGGCATCATTGGGGCATTGCAGGAGGCCCAGGATGGACATGTCGTCTGAGCAATGGGAGGAGGAGTTGAAATGGTTCGCGACTGGGAGGTGCAGTTGTTTGTTGCAAACTGAGCGCAGGTGTTCTGCAAAGTGGTCCCCAAGCCTCCGCTTGGTTTCCCCAATGTAGAGGAGGCCACAACGGGTACAGCGGATGCAGTATACCACATTGGCAGATGTGCAGGTGAACATCCACTTGATGTGGAAAGTCTTCTTGGGGCCTGGGATTGGGGTGAGGGAGGAGGTGTGGGGGCAGGTGTAGCACTTCCTGCAGTTTCAGGGAAAAGTGCCGGGTGTGGTGGGGCTGGAGGGGAGTGTGGAGCGGACAAGGGAGTAACGGAGAGAGTGGTCCCTTCAGAAAGCAGACAAGGGTGGGGAGGGAAAAATGTCTTTGGTGGTGGGGTCGGATTGCAGATGGCGGAAGTGTCGGAGGATGATGCATTGGATCCGGAGGTTGGTGGGGTGGTACGTGAGGACGAAGGGGATTCTTTTTTGGTTGTTATTGCGGGGACGGGGTGTGAGTGATGAGTTGCGGGAAATGAAGGAGACACGGTCAAGGGCGTTCTCGACCACTGTGGGGGGGATGTTGCGGTCCTTGAAGAACCAGGACATCTGAGATGCACGGGAGTGGAATGCCTCATCCTGGGAGCAGGTGTGGCGGAGGTGAAGGAATTGGGAATAGGGGATGGCATTTTTGCAGGAAGGTGGGTGGGAGGAGGTATATTCTAGGTAGCTGTGGGAGTCGGTGGGCTTGAAATGGATGTCGGTTTCTAGGTGGTTACCCGAGATGGAGACAGAGAGGTCCAGGAAGGAGAGAAAGATGTTAGAGATGGTCCAGGTGAACTTCAGGTTAGGGTGGAAGGTGTTGGTGAAGTGGATGAACTGTTTGAGCTCCTCGTGGGAGCACGAGGCGCCACCGATACAGTCATCAATGTAACGGAGGAAGAGGTGGGGTTTAGGGCCAGTGTAGGTACGGAAGAAGGATTGTTCCACATAACCTACAAAGAGGCAGGCATAGCTTGGGCCCATGCGGGTACCCATGGCCACCCCCTTTGTCTGTAGGAAGTGGGAAGAATTGAAAGAGAAGTTGTTGAGGGTGAGGACGAGTTTGGCTAAGCGGATGAGGGTGTCAGTGGAGGGGGATTGGTCAGGTCTGCGGGACAGGAAGAAGCGGAGGGATTCCCCAATCTGTATGGGGAATACAGGTGTATAGGGACTGGACGTCCATAGTAAAAATGAAGTGTTGGGGACCAGGGAATTGGAAGTTCTGGAGGAGGTGGAGGGCGTGGGTGGTGTCACGGATGTAGGCAGGGAGTTCCTGGACCAAGGGGGTGAAAATGGAGTCCAGGTAGATGGAGATGAGTTTGGTTGGGCAGGAGCAGGCGGAGACAACGGGTCGACCAGGGCATTCAGGTTTGTTGATTTTGGGAAGGAGATAGAAGCGAGCGGTGCGGGGTTGGGGAACGATGAGTTTGGAGGCGGTGGGTGCGAGGTCCCCTGAGGTGATGAGGTTGTATCAGAGATAATAGGTACTGCAGATGCTGGAGAATCCGAGATAACAAAGCCCGAAACGTCAAGCCTTCCTGCTCCTACGATGCTGCTTGGCCTGCTGTGTTCATCCAGCTCCACACCTTGTTATCCGTGATGAGGTTGTGGATGGTTTGGGAGATGATGGTTTGGTGCTCGGGGGTGGGGTCATGATCCAGGGAGCGGTAGGTGAAGGTGTCGGAGAATTGGCGCCTGACCTCAGCAATGTAGAGGTCAGTGCGCCACACTACAACTGCGTCTTCCTTGTCCACGGGTTTTATGGTGAGGTTGGGATGGAGTGGCGGGAGCGGAGGGCTGCACATTCTGCGGGGGAGACGTTGGAGTGTTTGAGAGGGGTAGACAGGTTGAGGCGATTGATGTCTCGACGGCAGTTAGAGATGAAGAGGTCGAGGGAGGGTAGGAGGCCTCGGGGTGGTGTCAAGGCAGGGGGCTATGGTTGGAGGTGGGAGAAGGGGTCAGTAGAGGGAGGGTTAGATTCACGGTTGAAGAAGTAAGCGTGGAGGCGGAGGCGGCGGAAAAACTGCTCAATGACCAAGCGTGAGCGGTATTCGTTGATATGTGGGTGGAGGGGGACAAAGGTGAGCCCTTTACTGAGGGCTGACCATTCGTCATCAGTAAGGGGGAGGTCTGGGGGGATGGTGAAGACTCGGCAGGGCTCAGTGTTGTGACCTCCTTTACATCGGGGAAACCAAGCGGATGCTTGGGGACCGCTTTGTCGAACACCTGCGCTCAGTTTGCAACAAACAACTGCACCTCTCAGTCGCGAACCATTTCAACTCCTCCTCCCATTCCTCAGACGACATGTCCATCCTTGGCCTCCTGCAATGCCACAGTGATGCCACCCGAAGGCTGCAGGAACAGCAAATCATGTTCAGCCTGGGAACCCTGCAGCCCAATGGTATCAATGTGGATTTCACAAGCTTCAAAATCTCCCCTCCCCCAACCGCATCCCAAAACATGCCCAGCTTATCTCCACCTCCCTAACCTGTTTTTCCTCTCACCTGTCCCCTCCTCCCACCTCAAGCCGCACCCCCATCTCCTACCTACTAACATCATCCCGCCCCCTTGACCTGTCCGTCCTCCCTGGACTGACCTATCTCCTCTCTACCCCCCCACCTACACTCACCTTTACTGGCTCCATCCCCGCCTCTTCGACTTGTCTGCCTCCTCTCCACCTATCCTCTCCTCTATCCATCCTCTATCCGCCTCCCCCTCTCTCCCTATTTATTTCAGAATCCTCTTCCCCTCCCCCATTTCTGATGAAGGGTCTAGGCCCGAAACGTCAAGCTTTCCTGCTCCTATGATGCTTGACCTGCTGTGTTCATCCAGCTCCACACCTTGTTATCTCGGATTCTCCAGCATCTGCAGTACCTATTATCTCCATCAAACACAAGCTTCTTTCTATGTGTATGAGATGACTCAGACTAGCAGAGAGTTTTGCCCTTGATTTTCATTGACTGCAGTTTTGCTCACAGTCCTTGATGCTATTTCTGTTGAATGCAGCTTGATGTCAAGGGCTGTCACTCTCACCTCACCTCCAGAATTCAGCTTTTTTGTCCATGATTAAACCAAGGTTGAAATGAGGTCAGGAGCTGAGTGACCCTGGCTGAACTCAACTGGGTGTCACTGAGCAGGTTATTGCTGAACAAATGCAACTTTTCGAGTCATAAATTCATACAGTACGGAAACAGATCCTTCAGTCCAACTTGACCATACATCAAAGTCTGACCTAGTCCCATATCAATCTAAACCCTTCCTATTCATATATCCATCCAGATGACTTTTAAATGTTGTAATTGAATAATGCACTGAAGAAAATTTCCAAGAAGTCACATGATCTAATGAAGTCCCTAACAGATGCTTAGGATCTTAATGGATGCAATTTTTATCCTACTGCAAACACTCAAAAAAAGGTCAGCCAACTGTGGCTTACAAAGGAAATTCAGTGTTGTATATAAAGTAGCCAGGAATAAGATGAATTCAAAGGATTGGAAGATTTATAGACTACAATAAAAACAGGCTATGAAACTGATAGGGAAAGGAAGAATAGAATATTAACGCTATATCGTATAAAACATAAAAAATACTGTAAGAACTTGCATAGACAGAAAAAGGAAGTGTTTGTTTATCGTGAATGTGAGTCCATTACATGCAGGTCAGGGGAATATATAATGGAGAATAGAGAATTGCAGAGAGGCTAAGTAATTACTTTATGTCTGTTTTCACTGAGGAAAATACCAGACATCTCCCAGAATTAGAGATCCAAGTAACCAAGGAGAATGTGGAGTGGAAGAGAGGTAGCATCAACACCATGAATCCATTGTCGATTGTCGGAAAAACCCATTTGGTTCACTGATGTCCCATAGGGAAGGAAACTGCCATCCTTTCTTGGTCTGGCCTCCATGTGACTCCAGACCCACAGCAATGTGGTTGACTCTGAGCTGCCCTCTGGTCAATAAATGCTGCCTAGCCAGCAATGCCCTCATCCTGTTAATGAATTGAAAAAAGAGATTGTAATGGAGGAACTGCTGGAGTTTACAGTGAATAAAACATCAGATGCTGATGGTCTATATCCCTGGAGTTTTGAAGGAAGTGGCTAAAGATATGGTTGAAGCATTGGTAATCATTTTTCAAAATTCTATAGATCCTGAAATGGTTCATGTGAATTAGAAAGTTGAAAATGTCACCTCATTATTTAAGAAAGATTGAAAGAGAAATCAGGGAGCTACAGACCTGTTAGCTTTTCATTAGCAGTGGGGAAAATGCTAGAATCTATTATAAAGGATAGGATAAATAGCCACCTGGTTGAATTGACCTGATTAGGCATAATTAGCAAGGATTTGCAAATGGGAAATCATATTTGATGAACTTGTTGGAGTTCTTTTCTTGAAAATCTTATTCAAAATAATTGCCACAGGCAAGTCAATGAATATAACATACATGGATTATCAGAAGGCTTTTGATGAAATTTCCCACAGGAAGCAGATTACAAAAATTGAAGCAGACATGATATTAGTTAATGTACTGACATAGAAAGTAGGAATAAATGCATCATTTAAGGGGAGGGATTGCAACAAGAATTTATCAGACTTGTCCATAGGATGACGGGACAGTCCTCTGAAGAGAGATTGGGCAAATTGATCCTGTAGTCTCTAGAATTTTGAAGAATGAGATATGACATTATTGAAACTTACAAAATACGTAAAGGGATAGAGAGGGCAGATGCAAGTAAATTATTTTCCCTAGTTGAGAAGTCTAGTACCAGGACACAAAGTAAAAATAATGGAGATGCCACTTAAATGCAAGCTGAGGAGATTTTTTTTTTACTCAGAGAGTTGTGAAACTTTGGAATTCTCTACTACTAAGGGCTGTGGCTGCTCAGACTTTGAGTATGTTGAGGGGAGAGGTTGATAGATTTTGAATCACTAACAGTATGCAGGGTTATGGAGATGGAGTGAATAAAAAAGTGAAGTATTCAATCAGCCACAATCAGAATGGAGCAGAATCAACAGATTAAATGGCTTGCTCCTGATCCTTTGTTTCTACGTTAGTTTGCAACAGAGGAAAACAGATTTAAGGCTTTGTCCTCAGTTCAGAAGAGATTTTAGTTTAGTTCAGATGTTTTAGTTGGTGAAGCCTTTAAGCTATGAGAGCTTGTACAGAAGTTTTCAAATTGTCAGAATATAAAAGAAGGTCATGCCAGTCCTTCTTTCATTGTTACTGATTTTTTTTTTCCTTCATGAGAGGAAAACAAGATACTCTTCTGTTCAAAAACATGACTTTGACCTTTGTGATACCCAATGAGGACTTAAGCTCATTACTGGAGACTGCCAATCTCATTCTTCACCTCACAGGAAACAAATGGTAAAATAAAGACCCATCTGAGGAAGGGTCATTGGACTGAGGCCCACATTTTGCACCAACAAAAACTTAAAATCAGAAAATTTTGGAGAGAAAACAGAGTTAACATTTCAAGTTTTTGTTGGTGCGAAATGTGGTAATTACACTGTTACAACACCACAACAGAGTTTATGACATTTGGAGCCAGGATGTCCCCACCAGTAGTGTCCTATGTGAAAGAGAACAAGAGATCAGAGGCTATTTAGCAAGATAGGCCCAGGAAATAAATCAGTTTACAGTAAAATATGAATACCAGTGGCTGCAAAGGAAGGAGGATTAAAAGAAGGCTTACCACCCCCTTCAAGGAGGGAGAACCCACAGAGAGAAAGAACAGGACCAACCATCCAGAAGGCAATCTGAATTTGAGATTTCAAGAGGAGTATCCCTGCACCAGACCTGGTCAACTTGAAGACAGATGGTAATATCAAATGCGTACACACATGAGATTATTTTTGTTTGTGTAACTACAATATTTTGTAAGGAAGTTGCTTTTAGTGCAATAAAACATTCTGATTGTTCAAATGATAATTAGGTCTCAGAATCGTTACTCGATGTTGCTGGCAGGTGCATGAGATTTGCTTCCAGACAGGCAGGTCAACGCTTGCCATTAGTTCACAAATCTAAATCCTCTTCATGTTACTTTTATTCAGTTTCCCTTCCTCCTATAATTCCACGATAAAAGGATTATTTTAATTACTGATTTTTCTTGCTTCTTTGCCATAAGTCACATAAATGTCACTCTTCGAGTGTCCTATTCAAAATTTTAGTCCTACTTAAAGTTATAGAACAGGCTCTTATTGGAAAATAGTATCAGGTATTAATAGAGCTCATCAATGTTAATGTGCAAATAAGACTTCGGGGAATTAGACATAGGCCTTTGAGTTGGTAATCTCCAGGTCAATTTATGCCTGACAACTAATTGTGTTGTGCAAGTGGTGGCCATGCAGGAAGATTGATAATGAACCAAGTGGGATAAGCTGCTAAATTTAATATTAATTTAAATTTAGAAGTAGAAAGAGTCAGCATGCTTTGGAAATGGGGATATGATTAAGTCAATGGATAGATATTTGACAGACAACTATGGATTGAGTGGTATCAGAGATGAAGTAGCTTGAAGGATTTCCAATGTTTCAGACAATCCCATTGGAAGGAGATGATCACATCGTGCATCATTCTACATCCTTAAGCAAGCTGAACTGAGGTGGGAACAGGACAGTTTATGTCACAATTAATCATCTCTACTTAGAGCCTAATAGTTTGTTTTACTGAGTGACAATGCAATTTCCAAGACTATCTTATTAAATTGCCCTTAAATTTCTGCCTTTCCCACAGATTGGAATGACAAGTGGTAGAAGAAGATAAGTATGGTCACAATATTGTAATAGTTGAGTAAGGTCTAATGGATCTGAGACGCTTTCTCATCTTTGCTTTCATATTTTCATAAATATTTGTGGTTTTAAAGTGAAACCAAAAAAAAATGCCAATGGTTCCTCTCCACTTTGAGTCGACAGTTGGTGGTGTCTAAGTTTAGTCATCGACTTCTGTCTGTCTCTGCCTCTGCTCTTAAATTCAAATAATGCAACATCTCAATGCCATAGGTAATAGGTTAAAACATACCAGGGCACTTGGGATTCCATTACTTTCTGTGGAAGAAGCAATGTTGGATTTATAATTAATGGACTACATCCGAAGAGTGTGGAGGGCACAGAACTCCATTCAGAAAGTAATTATGGAATAACATTTATACCTGTTCTATAAATAAGCTTATGTGATAACACATATGAAATTGTTTCCTTTTAAATGTTCTTAGAAGTTATAAAATTATTTTCATGAGGACTCTGGGAGATCACAAATATATGACCTGTTTAGAGTTTGCTCTCTCTTTCAAATTTGCAGTATTCACAACTTCAGACTGGAATTTTCCAATAATAAGCTATTGCACTGAGGAATGTAATAAAGTTTCCTCAGCACTCACAGTTCACCACTAAGTGTTGTCAACCCAGGGGGCTGAAACAGAACGGGATTATAAGCATGAAGTGAAAGGATCATTCTTCCCAACCATGTGGGTGCTGCCATGTACAGCCATGTGGTCAGGGACTGAGCAACATGCATCACAGAAAACGATGAAACACATCCTTTATATTGTAGTGACCAGAGCTCACTTGAACTGAAAACCTGAGGATCATGCCAGTAAACTTTGACAATGGCAGCTTTTGTCAGCATATTGCAGGCCACACGTTTCTTGTTCACAATGCACAAGGCGTTCGTTTGCAAATACCACACATCTTTGATACTTCAGGGAAGCAAGAATGAATGCCTGGCATCTTTACTCTTTGATGTTTAACCACTTCATTACTGAATATCTTTTACAGCTTATGCACTGAATTTCTTTCAGTCAAAATATTCGCTCCTGTTCAAGAAAAAATCTTAATGAAGTTAAATTTGGTATTCATGCTCAATGGAATAACAGTGACTAAATGTTTATGAAATATGTTTTTGTTTATCTACTCAGAAGCAGTGACGCTTCTAATCTTTAACATATACTTTTCTATTAAACTATACTTTAAAACTAAACTACTTGAATCCCTCTGGGGCATTGCTTGATCCTTAAATGGCTTAATTTTTTTTACTCTCTCTTTTGCACCATACTCACAGGAACTCAAACAAGTCATAACTGCACACCTGTGAAGCTCACACACATTAGTGTTAATACTTTCTTCTGGCCAAACAAGAAAAACAAAGATGGTAAATAACAGTTTGAACCTCTTTAATTGGTAGAGAAATTGAATAACTTAGAAAGATGTTCTGGCTATGGATGTAGGTTTACCAGATTGACACCTGAGAGGGCAGGGCTAACATATGAAGACAGACTGGATTATTTAGAACTATAGCCAGCTACACACACAACCATGAGCATAATACAGTGGACAGGTAACACTTTTCCCGCCCTGAACCCCCGACTCCCCATATCCTCGAAATCTGACACATAAATTTCCTCTACCCGTTCATCCATACTCCATTGCTCAAATCCCTGATCCTTCCCTTAAAAATCCTGACACCCCTAAGTTCAGTCACCACAGATCTTTTCCTCAGGTCTGATTGGAGCTGAATGTTGGCTCTGCTAGGAATACTCACTACCGGCCAACCAGATCTCGAGGATTCATCCTGTGTCTGATGGGAATAAAGTCCCACTCTCAGCTTATCATGGTCTCGCCCAATGAATTGTTGCTGTGGGGCAGACTTTCTTCAAAAGTTGGCTGTCTTGCAATTCTGTAAAAGTGAAAACTGCGCATGAGTGTGCATAGGGATGTGAACAGGAATGGAAGTGGGTAACGGGAATAAATCGACTGAAGGAGACATTGGAGGAGTGAGGGTGGTTGGTTTGTGGGAGTGAGATGGTATGAGAGGGGAGGGCTAGAAGAAAGGTCCTAAAATAACTGGGATAAGTCTCTATGAACTGAAGTGGACTTTCTAACTGACCACCTTTGAAGACCCATCAATTTCTGGTCTCGGTAGTTCTGTGAAAGTGTCCTTTGAATCACAACAGACCTGCTGGGGAGGTCCCAGAGGAACCGCGAGTAATTAATATTGTTCCTCTGTTCAAGAACGGAAATAGCGATAATCCAGGAAACTACAGACCACTGAGTCTCACATCAGTGGTTGGGAAACTAATGCAGGGAATTCTTAGGGATAGCATTTGTATGCATTTGGAAAAGCATGGGCTAATTAGGGACAGTCAGCATGGCTTTGTGTAGGGCAGGCCACGTCTTACTAACTTGATTGAATTTTTCAAGGCAGTGATGAACATGATGGATGAGGGTAGAGCAGTGGATGTTGTTTACATGGATCTTAGTAAGGTTTTTGACAAGGTCCCTCATGGTAGGCTCATCCAGAAGATTAAAATACATGGGATCCACGGCGACTTGGCCATGTGGATTCAGAATTAGCTTGCCCATAGAAGGTTGAAGGCAGTGGTGGAAGGTTGTTCCACAGGGATCCATACAAGGACGTCTGCTGTTTGTGGTATATGTATGTGTATATATATATATAAATAAATAACTTAGATGAAAATGTAGCTAGATGGATTAGTAAATTTGCAGATGATTCAAAGATCGATGGAGTTGTGGGTAGTGTAGAAGGTTGTCAAAGGATGCAGCGGGATATAGATCAGTTGCACATATGGGTGGAGAAATGGCAAATGGAATTTAACCTGGGAAAGTGTGAGGTGCTGAACTTTGGGATATCAAATGTCAAGGAAAAGAATACAATCAATGGCAGGACCCTGAACAGCATTGATGCACAGAAGGATCTTGGGGTTCAAGTCAATAGCTCCCTGAAAGTAGCCACATAACTAGATAATGTTGTGAAGAAAACATATGACATCCTTGCCTTTATTTGTCAGGGAATTGAGTAAAAGAGTCAGGATGTCATGTTGCAGCTTTATAAGACTTTGGTTAGGCCACATTTAGAATATTGCATTCAATTCTGGTGGCCACATTACAGGAAGGATGTGGAGGCTTTGGAGAGGGTTCAGAAGAGGTTTACCAGGATGCTGCCTAGATTAGAGAATATAGAGGCTAGAAAAACTCGGTTTGTTTTCTCTTGAGTGGCGCAAGCTGAATAGAAATCTATAAAATAATGAGATAGATATATATGGTTGACGGCCAGAGTCTTTTTCCCAGAGTTGGACGTCTAATGCTTGGGGGCATGCATTTCAGGTAAGCGGGATAAAGTTCAAAGGAGACATGAGGGGCAAATGTTTTACACAGAGAGCGGTAGGAGTCTAGAATGCACTGCCAGGTGGTGAAGGCAAATATGATAGGGACATTTAAGGGACTTTTAGAAAAACACATGAATATGCAAGGGATGGAGGGATATGGACCGAGACCAGGCAGAAGGGATTAGTTTCATTTGGCATCATATTCAGCGCAACATTGTGGGCTGAAGGGCCGCTTCCTGTGTTGTACAGTTCTATGTTCTATGTTCGAAATTCTGAAATCCCTTTACCAATCCTTTCTGCCTCTATCTCCTCCTTGAAAACAATTCCTAGAGCCTATCTATTTAAGCAACCTTTATTCATTTGTCCTAACATTTTCTGAAGTGGCTCAGTGTCAAATTTTGTTTAATAATCTTTTTTGAAAAGAATTTTGAAATGTTTTCCTCTGTTAAAGATGCTACATAAATGTAAACCATTGCGTTGCACAGTTGAGACAACTAAGCTCAATCCTCTCTTGAGATGTTCATCATCTGAGTATGCTGAAAATAACGGCATTAGCTGAAGCAGTATTTTATATATGTTACATAATTAGTCAGTTGGTGCTACAGAACTTGAGCACAGCTGGAAGAAAGCTGTTCAGCTTGCACTCATCAGGACAGATGCAAGAGTGCCAAATTGCAAAGGAGGCAGCAGTTTATCTTTGCATGAGATAAACGTGCTGATTGGTTAGCAAGTCAGCTCTGGTTGGTCAAGGTTTTGCCACAAAGAATTCAGGCTTTAATCCCTGATGCTTTTGTTCATTTCAAAATGCACAATGCAATACAGTGACGTGAGGTGGAGGAGAGCTAAAACGTAAGAAAATTGGTAAGATTGGGCATCAGTTTTAAATTCCCAAAAACAAGGAGTCTTGGAAGAACAGCTTCAAAACTAAAGATTTCGGGTCATTACTCAGGCAGACGAAGGGACAGCCAGTCAAAATATTCTCAGAAGAAGTGAGGGATTAGGGTTGGCAGGGGAGGCAGTCAGTATTTTGTATGTGTTAATACTGTAAGTCTTGGATTTATTCTGTTCCTTCAAGATCAATAATGAACAGTCAAGATTCCAGAATGTGCTCTAAAGGAGAACTGTACCAATACACTGACAATAGCTACTTAGCAGGTGCACAAAAGTATTAGTCGTTATAGTTTCAAATCACATGAGGCTGAAACCTGATAGACTGGAAAAGCTGTGCCATACCATCTGTGTGTATACAGATCATAAATAATAAGTGCTCAGCCTTCATATGTCTCAAGCTCCCTAAAGTTCGAAATGATATTCCTATCTCGGTCTCCACGGTTCTGTGGGTCTTCACTGGCATTTTTCCCTTGACTGGCAGCTGAACCTGCCAATTAGGCTGACTAATTATTCCATCTTATCACATGCACTACAGCCCCTTCAGCTGCCTCTGCAACCCTGCATCCCTTGCCCAGCAGGTTCAGAATTTTAAATTCAGACAACTTGTTTAGGCAGACTAATTGATCAAAACTAAAAAAAAAGTTGCTCTTGTGGTAGTTTTTGATGAATGAAGGAACAGGAGGGAATGAGAAGAGGCCAAGATGAGGGAGATATATAGAAATATATATATAATATGTGTTGAGCAGGAGAATGTCAGAACATGATTAGGGATTGGTGAAATTAATGGATGAAACAAATAGTACTGACCACAAAATGAATGTCAGGTTTTGCTAAAATATCATTTTTGCTTCATTGTAGCTGGAGGAATGACTTATTTTGTGGAAGAGAAGTCACCAGAACAGTTATGACACTGCTGAGACAAAATGTAGGATTTAATCAACCACAACTGAGTAAATCTGGGTGAATTGACCTTGTATTTTCCTTTATCTGCTGGAACACTAGTTGTCCCTCTAAAAAGGAGAAAGGACACATCAGAGAGAAGGTGTTTTCATGCTGCAGTGCAGTTAGGTCCTCTTTGAAGATGGATAAAAATGTAGGATTTGTGCCCTGTAAGTCTTTTCCATTATTCAGTTATAAGCCTTGCTGATCTGTACCTCAATTCCATTTTCTTGCTTCACAAATACAAATCTGTTGACCACGGTCTTGAAAGATTATTGAAAATCCAGCATCCAATCTTGGGAAACTAAGTTCCATTTTATTTTCCCTACACTGGGAGAATGGCTTCCTGATTCAACTCCTGCATCATCTAGCTTTAATGTTTAAGAATATAACCTTTCTCTTCTGGCATTTCCCCCTCTCCTTCACCACTGGAGTAAATATTTTCTGATCCACCTGTTGAATCTCTTCATCTTTTTAAATATCTTGATTTGATCACACCTCAACTTTCCAAGCTCAAGTGAATGCAAACAAAGTTTACGTAGCTCATCCCCGTCATTTAACTTTTTAAGCTGGTATCATTCTCACCCTTCACCTCTTCCAAGACCATTATGTCTTTCTTGGCTTGTGCTGCATTGAACTTTAGATGGAATCAAACCAAGACTCTGTGCAAAGTAACCAAAGTATGGTTTTCTCAATTTTGAATTTATCTGCTTGAGATAAAGACAAAGATTCCATGATTGTTGATCTGGGACAAAATAAGTACTTTTCAAAAGCATCACTGACAAAATTTGTGAATTTGTAAAAGAGATAAACAAGCATTAGAGAAACCAAAAACATTTAAAAGTATAGCAGGGCCACCCACTGTGGTGAAGCTAATCCCTGGTGTTAATCCTTGCTTTTTGAGATTGATGAATTTGGACGATTAAATTCTGGGGACTTTCAAAGGAAAGGTCTACCTATCATGACGTGGTTTCTTTTTTAAAACCTTTATTTTCCCAGAAGTAAACACTATTCAGGGAAGTATACACTATTTAGCTTGAAGGGGCTAGTTCAAAAACATCCCTCATTTTATAAAGCCATCTTGCACATAAGCCAAGTAGCAATTTTTCACCTGCAATCAAGCTAGTCTTAAAAATGTTCACTATTGTCCACTAAAAATGATACAGTGGAGTTTTTGTTGCTTCAATGGTGTATTTTTCAACATTTTCTATCTCTTCTTCTGTCTGGATTTGAAGTATTCCCTGGAAAAATATCAGGAAAGTACTCAAATTTCTGAAAGAATGAGCGGACTAGAGAGGAGCCACCAGCACACGCCAATCATTGAAATATAAAAACAGGAAAAGGCCAATCAGCCCTTCAGGCCTGCTTTGCCATTCAATATGTTTATGGCTGAGCAGCCAACTTAGTACCTTGTTCCTGCTTTCTCACATATCCAATGATCCCTTTAGCCCTAAGTACAATATCAAACTCCTCCTTGAAAACATTCAAAGATTTAGCCTCAATTGCTTTCAGTGGCAGAGGCTTACCATGCTCTGGCTGAAGAAATTATTCCTCAACTCAGTCCTAAGTAGCTTCCCCTGTAACCTTAGACTGTGAGCCCTGGCTCTGGACTCAGTCGTCATCGCGAACATTCTGCCTATGCTTACCCTGTCTTGTCTTATTCGAATTTTATAGGTTTCTATGAGATCCTCCCTTATTCTTCCAAACTCCAGTGAATATAGTTCCCAACCAGTCTGGTCTGTCTTCATGTGTCAGTCCAGCCATCCCAGGAATCAGACTGTTAATCTTGCATTGTGTCCCCCCCAATAGCCAGTACATGCTTCCTCAGATTAAGAGGCCAAAACTGCACACGATACTCCAGGTGCAGTCTCACCAAAGCCCTGTATAATTCCAGCAAGACATCCCTATTCCTCAAGTCATCCCACTATGAAGATCAAAATACCATTTGCCTTTTTCACAGCCTTACTCACTTGTCTGCAAGGACACCTGGGTCTTGTCTTTCTCAATCTATTGCCATTCAGATAATAATCTGCCTTCCTGATTTTGCTGTGAAAGTGCATAACCTCACATTCAATCACATTATAAATATCAACTCATAATGGATACAAGCCAACAAGAGCAAAGAGGAAGAGAAATGGTCACCGGTGCTGAGATTATAATCCAGATTTATTTAGGGAATTTAAACACCTCCCGCTGTTATTTTTGAACTTTTGCCCCCAGAGCATTCAGTGAGGCTGCTGGCTTATTATGCCAGGGCCATTACCACTGTACCACCATAACCTTCCTGTAACATTAACATGGAATGATGTGTTTATACCTCATGACTATCTGGGAGGGTCAAGGAAAAATTATCCTCACACTTCCCTAACAATAGATGTGGCATTCAATTTATTTCAACTGAAATCTGGATTAAGCTGTTTGTAAAAGAGACTGTTGACTCATTGTACCAAATTCCTTCTCTGTCAATACTGTGCAGTGCAGGTGGATAGCAATAGTTCAAATAGCCAGCTGACTACCACCTTCTCAGGGCAACAAGGGACGGGCAAAAAATTCTAGGCTGACCGCTGATGAATACACCTCATGACTGAGAATAAAAACAATTCAAATTTGACTTCACGTAATTGGTAAAATGGAAGATTCAGAAGCTTATTTTGTATCTTTCCACGTGAAATCAAAATAAATAATCACTGAGAACTGAAATAGTAATTGGGAGAGATATTGAACTGCTTGGCTTGAAGTTTAACATAATCGAGAAAGTTCTTACTCAGAATCATTCTTAAATTTACAACTGACTAGATCGTTCATGCTTATTGTCCCCAGGTTATTTAGAGCAGATGCTACGCTCAGGATAAGAAGCATATGGATTCCTGAAATTCAAGACAACTCCTCTTCACTAATGGTATGGTTCCTTCCATTGCAACATTTCATTACATCAGCCAGCAGTCTCTAATAGCTAAGTGCTCGCGACACACCCATTGCAGCTACAACATTTATGAAGATCCTTCTCTGAAACCATCTCAAGACATTGCAGTGGTTATAGCAGTCACCAGGGGCAGAAATACAAGTTTCTTACACCTCCCCCTCTCCCAATTACTGACAACATTTTAATATTTAGGCCACACATTTTTCTCTATAATAGCTATCATTTGTAGCTTTAGTCACTTGCTATTAGTCACATGGGCAAGACACAGACATACCCCTTTGCCAGAACGTACACCAGTATGACACACTACGTGTGTACGTGAAATGTCACAAGAGGCTATTATGCAACCTGATTTATTTGAACCCCATTTTAACCAACATGGTTCAAATATTTGCTAATCAATCTGTTCAGGGATGATATTACACACCGCTGGAGCACATGGGACTTGAACCCAGGCCTCCTGACTCAAAGGGAGGGACACTACAAGAGCCCTGCCAAATTAATCCATTGACAATCTGTTAATCAGTCAGAGCTGAGCCAGTATTCAACAACACAAGTATTCCCGTACATCTGTTATGTGCAGGGCCAGTCACTAACCTGCAGGCAGTGTGCTTTTAATTTATTTCTGCTTAGACATGGTCAGTAGAAGGACTGTGCATGGTGTTTGGAGTTGTTTTAGAAAGAAGCAGAATAGGTTCGAGGGCAACAGGAGTGGTGGCTCAAGTTTACATTAGGGAGGGGTTGCCATGCTTCTGGGTCAGCAGCTTGACCTGTCATTGGAAGAAAGGTTGCAGATAGAGAGAATTTTGAAGAGACCTTGCCACAGAAGGGGCAGCCCACCAAAGGACACTCACACAGCAGCAGTAACTGAAGTAACTTGCATTGAACAAGGTGGGGCGGGGGTGGTTAACAGAAAATCTGCTTCCTTCGATCCAGCCTGGAACTTCATGTCAGCACAAGAGTGACACTGCCAGTAAAGTTACAGAAGTTCAAAAGTTACAATGGCATTCAACTTTTACATGCCCTGATCTTTCTAGTGGGAGCGACATTACATAGGCCATTGCCTCCCCTATCTGAAGGCACTGTATTCTCCCCCAGGTCTGGCTGTAGCTAATTGCTGCTCCATAATTCCAGCGATTCCAGTGATTCCAACCAACATGTGAGGTTCACGCTAGTATTTGAGCTGGTGGTTATGAGGATTAGACAATAGGCGAATGTGTCTTCCTCAAGGAATGATGCAGCTATCTCTTTTCCCCCTGGGACTGCTACTGTTGAGCAGGTGATAGATTTTGAGTGTTTGAAACCTTGAAACTAGAAGAAGAGAGTTGGAAGAAGAAGGGGAAGTGTGGTAGGGAGAACGTGGTCATGGACGCACCATCTGCAGCTTTCCCTTCAAGCTGAAGGTGAGTTGAGAAGTCACAGAAGACAGTCAAATACCATCATCCTGAACATTTTCAATGATGCTGGATGTTATGGATTCTGTTGTAGCCAGCTGCAGGAACTGGAGCACCATCTCGTTAGGACAGCACAGTGACTCAGTGGTTAGCACTGCTGCTGTCTGTGCGGAGTTTGCACATTTTCCCTGTGTCTGCGTGGGTTTCCTCTGGGTGCTCCAGTTTCCTCCTACAGTCCAAAGATGTGCAGGTTAGGTGGATTGGCCAAGCTAAATTGACTATAGTGTCCAGGGCTGTGTCAGTTTGGTGGAAAATGCAAGGTTACAGAGGTAGGGTAGGGGTGGGTGTGGTCTCAATGGGACAAACAGCCTACTTCCACACCGTAGGGATTCTATGATCTCCTCCATTGAGTTCAGGGCATTAAAGATGTGCCAGGATCCCACTCACCCCCCACCATTCCAATCCTCCGCTCTTGTATTTCATGTCATCCTGCCCTATGGAAATAAGAGCAGAATCAGTGATCCTGTTGCACCAAGAATGGGTGGAGTTCCTTAACTGGAAGTGTTTGAAGGAAATAAGAAGCAGGTACAAGTCGAACATTATTAGAAGGTATGTTAGGGTGACAGAGTATCTGAATGTTAAGATATCAGTTCTCAACACTAGTGCATTGAACTGTGTGAATAGTTGGTGGTTTGGTAAATGTGAAACATTGTAAAGATACATTCGATGACCATAATTAGCTGCATCAGATCATTAAACTTCTTTTGATATGACTGCCAGGTCCCCAGGGGCCTAACTCTGGGATCTGATTTCCCAGGCTACCTGTACCCATTTACAGGATCTCCCTTGATAGCCTTCTGACCCTCAGTGTTGATTAAGGTAGAGAAAATGGGAGGAGGCTGAAGTGAGCATAAACACTGACATGTTGGGTCAAGTGGACTGTTTCTGTGCTATATTTTCCAAGTAACCCTATGTAATAGCTCAGCACTTGGTTAGCATATTTAAGACTGCTGCATACATTACATTATTACGGCAGATCTGGATTTTGTGTGGGTGTACACATGTTTTATTCACAGTATTCCTCTGTGATTAGTTCAAATTTATGCATTCAAATACATCTCGACTTATAAAGCTGTGGAAATCTTGACCAAAAATGTAGATGTTTATGTGGCACACATCATAACTGAAACTAACGTTGAGTTGTGCCTGAAATGCTGATTAATTAGAAAAATATAGGGGCCTGATAACTGTAGAGGGAAATGTCAAGGATATGGTGCTCAGAAATATAGTTAAAACTGTTCACATTATCAGCGCTTTGAGGTAGTCAAAAATATGGTTTACAATTTAATTCTGGCTTTCATTCAGGAAAGATACTGTAAAATAGATTGTTCAGTTAAACTTCCTGTGAGACTTCCAGTGATGGACTATTTCCTTAGTAAGCCTTGGAGTCCTTTTTTTTCCTGTGACTGTACCACTGGCAAGTACACTACATGTAACCACTTGGCAGTAAGAGTTAGTGCTTAACCTTTTCCCATTGAAAGAGTCCAACCATCTACCATCTGGAAGCTCTTTCAATGGAAACATTTTAATAAAATGCCTGCAGTTTACAGCCCTGAATGTTAAATACACAAATCTTTAAAATATATAAGTTTGGAGTATTGATTGCGTCGGTATCTTGGTTTCTAGTTTGCACAAAACACTTGTTACCAATTTTATTTTCTTTTAAATGCTGATTAATTCATCCCAATGCGTGAGCATATTTGCAGAAATTTCTCATAATATGAATCTGATTAAAAGAAATGGAGTGTAGTAAATGAAAAATGTAATTCTTTCACTTGTGGGTTCTCGGATATAATCAAGCCGGGAGTGACAGTTTGTTAATCCCTTTCTGCTGAAAATTGTAAAAGGTCATTTCTGAATTTAGTTTGACAAATTTCAACAGTAAAAACTGCCCATAATTTGATGTCAAATAGTCAGAGGGGCCGTAAAGTTGGCTGGTGTGGGAAGCAGAACAAATCGCAAGGCTGTAGCAGAGGATGCATTTCTGAGGTTGAGTTTAAACTGCGCTGACCTGGCAATGCTCAAGGCTGACAGTTGATGCCAAAAGTGGAAAAGTATTCCATTCCCTCATGTAGCAAGCTTTCTCAGCAAGTTTTTTTTTCCACATCATCAAGTATTTTGTTTTATAGTAGAGCCTGAAACAATAGCTTACTTTTTACATAATAGATTTTACAATCAAGTGTCTGTGTAAGAATAGGAGGACAGTGGTGATGGAATTCCTCCAAAGTTGTTCTTCCTAAGTCATTGGGTGGAATTTAATTCTATCTCAGGAGAGCTCTGTGAGCAGGAGGTTCTGTAAGGTCAGGTGCAAGGGCACAGAGTGAAGAGCCTGTTGTTTTACTGGCTCATCCAATAAAATAAGACCTGGGGAGGTTTGAGGATAACCTTCCCACACAGAGGTAAATGGAGACATCCCATAACATTGCATTCAGACAGCAGCTGACCAGCCATTCCCAACTTATCTAGATACATCTATTGATCTTTTTTCTCTTCAAGTCTTTCAGCTTTTCAATGATCAAGCCTTTTGTCATTTAATCTTTCCTGCCCTCCACTCAATCACAGTTCTTACCTTCTCTTCTTTCCCTATCCTCCCCTAATTCTCTTGCAGAACGGAAACAGTAATTCTACAACTGCTGTCTCATCTGCTAAAAACTGCCAGCATTTTCTATTTTTATTGGCTGTAGTTATGGAGTTGATAAGTCACCAGGACCAGATCAAATATATCTGAGGATGCTGACAGCAGTAAAGAAGGTAATTGTAGAGTTGGTTACCCATAATCCTATCTGATTCAATAATGTCCTTCAGAGAGGGAAATCCATTATCCTCAGCTGGTCTGTCCTACATGAGATTCCAGACCAACAACAATGTGGTTAACTCTCAACTGCCCTCTGGAATAACCTAGCAAGGCATTCAGTTCAAATGCAATTAGAGAAGGGTAACAAATGCCAGCAATGCTATATCTCATGAAAGAATGAAGAAAACAATGTAAATCTTAGAATACCCCTTACAGATGGGCTAGTGAAGACTACGAATTATGAATATTTCCACCTTGTTCAAAGAAAAAGTAAGGATAAACCCCGGCTAGTCAACTGTACCCATCTTGTAGGAATGCTTCTTGAAATTGATTGAGTTTTCAATGAGGTAGCAGCATGGGTTAATGATAGTAATGTGAGGATACTGAATAGGCCATCTGGACATCTGAGCCTCCTCCACATTCAATGAGATCATAGCTGATGTGATTGTGACTACAAATCCCCAAAACCCTTTGACAGCCGAACCACTCAAGAATCTCTTTGCCTCTGCCAATGATTCTGCCTCCACTGCTCTGAGAGAAGAGGGTTCAAAACATTCACCAGCCACTGAAAGAAAACAATTTCTCCTCATTTCTGACATAAGTCAGTGACCACATATTGTTAAACTATGACCCTTCATTCTAGTTCCTCCCACGCAAGGAAATATCTTTTCAGCATCCACGCTCTCAAATTCCCTCAGGATATTGCATGTTTCAATGAGATCATTTTTCAGACTTTTACACTCCAAAGGGTGCAGGCCCAAACTTTCTCTGTAAGGTAACAGCTGAAGATGAAGTCTATATAATATTTGAAAAGGCATTCCATACAATATTGTATAACAAGTTTTCCAACAAAGTTGAAGCCCAGGGAAAAAGGGGACCAGGAGAATAGGCACTTGTAGAACGTGTTTTAACATAAGCTAATGGTTAGCAAACCTTTTCTGCTCATATTTTCAAATATATATCACATCCTGAACATTTCCAAGTGATGTTAACAATGTACAACGTATAACAACCATTTTTTCCATCCTTTGTTCTATGGGTATTGCAAATATTGTATTCTATTTCGTAAGGTTCCAACCGTTCCATTCATGAAGTGGCATAGCATTGTAATTTTCTTTCTTACGTGTGCAGAGTATAGTTTAAACATATAGCAGATTTTTGCAAGCCATTTGTTTATGACAGTAAAATTAACTTTACTATATTACTATTTCACATGCAGATGTCTGCATTTGACAAATTAGAAATGTTTAGAGAAACACGATTTAAAGCATTTTTGTCTTCGGCTTTTATTAACACAAATCAATAAAAATGTTCATGATTCTCCTAATGCCAGTGCACAGTAACAGGAATGGGGAGAAAACTTCTCTTGATATTCTCAAATCATATTTTTTAAAAAATTCTAACTGCTGACTTTCTATCCAGTAAAGATATCAGATATTGGATAAAAAACTGTTGACTGGAAGTTCAGAATTCTGCAATATATCCTCTGGGTGCCCACCAAGGAGCACAACAGCAGAAGGACTGCATCACATTTGCACATCCAGCAGCAAACTGGTCAATGGCGAAGTGGCAGTCCTGGAAGTATGGGGGCTGTCAGCTAATTCAATCATTCCATGTGATATCAGGAAACAGTTGGAGGCACTGGATTCTGTAAAGGCTCTGGGCCCTGACAAGATTCTAACAATTGTATTGAAGACCTGTGCTCCAGAACTTGCGAGACTAATAGTGCACCTGTTCCACTATATCACCCACACTGGTATCTACCCAACAATGTGGAAAATTGTCCAGATATGCCCTCCGCACAAATTGGAAGACAAATCCAAACCAATCAATTACCGCCCCATCTGTCTACTCTCGATCATCAGTAAAGTGATGGAAGGTGTCATTAACAGTGCTCTCAAGCAGCATCTACTCAGCAATAACCTGCTCAGTGGCGCCCTGTTTGTGTTCAACCAGGGCCACTCAGCTGAATTTTAGAGGCGAGGTGAGAATGACAGCCCTTATCATCAAGGCTACATTTGAGTGAAAATGGCATTAAGGAGCCTTAGCAAAAATAGAGTCAATAAGAATCAGGCAGGAAACTCTCCACTGGTTCCAGTCATACCTAGAAGATGGCTGTGGTTGTTTGAGGCCAACTATCTCAGCTCCAGGACATCTGTCAGGGCAGTGTCCTTGGCCCAACTATTTTCAACTGCGTCAACAATGATCTTCTCGCCAGAGTGAGGTCAGAAGCAGAGGTGATTGCACAAGGTTCAGCACCATTCATGACTCCTCAGATACTGAAACAGTCCTTGTCCAAATGCAGCAAAACCTGGACAATATCCAGGCTTGAGCTAACGAGTAGCAAGTAACATTCACAGCGCAGAAATGCCAGGCAATGCCAATAACAGGCAATCTAACCGTTGCCCTTTGACATATAATTGCACTACTATCACTCAATCCCCCTTTATCAATATCCTGGGAATTATCATTGACCGGAAGTTGAATTGGACTCGTCATATAAATACAGTAGCTACAAGATTTGGGACAGGCATTCAAAATCATGAGGGATCTGATCAGAGTACATAAGTTCATAACTTCGTAAGAAATAGGGACAAAATTTGGCCATTCAGCTCATCGAGCCTGCTCTGCCATTCAATCATGGCTGATATGCTCCTCACTCCCATTTTCCTGCTTTGTCCCCATAACCCTTCAACTCCTGACTAATTAAAAATAAGGAGAAACATGAAAAGATCAAGTACCAGAGGACATTCAATGAGATCATTCTGATAATCCTCAAATCCACTCTCCTGCCTTTTCCCCACAACTCTTAATTCCCTAACTGATTAAGTATCTGTCTACCTCAGCCTTGAAAATAATTAATGACCCAGCCTCACTGTGGTAAAGAATTCCACAGATTCATCACTCGTGGAGAGAAGGATTTCATTCTCTTCTCTGTCTTAAATGTGTAACTCTTTATTCTACGATGATGCCCGCCTGTCCCAGACTTTGCCACAATAAGAAATAACCTTTCTGCATCTACCCTGTCAAGTCCCCCAAGAATAGAAACATAGAAACATAGAAAATAGGTGCCTCTATGAGATACCACTCATTCTTCTAAATTCCAGCATGTAGAAGCACAGTCAATCCAGTCTTTGCTCATATATCAGCCCTGCCATCCCAGGAATCAGTCTGGTGAACCTTCGCTGAACTCCCTTAACAGCAAGAATGCCCTTCCTCAGACCAGAAGTCCAAAACTGCGCACAATACTCAAGGTGTGTCCTCTCCAAGGCCCTGTATAACTGCAGCAAGACATCCTTACTCTGATATTCAAATCTTCTCATTATGAAGGCCAGCATGCCATTCGCTTTCCCACAGCCTGCTGCACCTGCATGCCAACTTTTAGTGACTGTTTCACCATGATACCCAGGTCTCATTACCCCTCACCTTTCCCTAAACTGCCACCATTCAGATAATAATCTGCCTTCTATTTTTTTGTGTGCAAAGTGGGTAACCTCACATTTATCCACATTACATTGCATTTGCCCACTCAGCCAGCCTGTCCAAGTCACCCTGCAGCCTCTTAGCACCCTCCTCACAGCATAAACTACCACCCAGCTTGGTGTTGTCTGCAAATTTGGAGATATGGCATTCAATTCCTTCTTCCAAATCATTATTATCTACTGTGAACAGCTGGGGTCCCAGCACTGAACCCTGTGGTACCCACTCGTCACTGCCTGCCACTACGAAAAGGACATGTTTATTCCCACTCTCTGCTTCGTATCAGCCAACCAGTTCTCTTACATGTTTCAATAAGGTAGCCTCTGATTCTTCTAAATTCCAATTATTACAGGACCAACCAACTCACCTTTTCATCATAAGGCAGTCCCTCCGTACTTGGTATCAGCCTAGTGAACTTTCTCTGGACTGGCTTCAATGCTAGTATATCCCTCCTGAGATTAAGGGTCCAAATCTGTTCACTGTATTCTATTATCTATGGCATACTATACCACAGTATAGTTTTAACAAGATCCCATTTTTATATTCAATTCCCTTTGAAATAATTCTCAACATTCCATTTGCATTCCTATTACTCACGGAAATTAAATGTTAGATTTTTCTGATTCGTGGATGAGGATTTCCGAATCCCTCTGTCCTGTAGCTTTCTGCTGTCTTTTTCGGTTTAAATAAAGTTCAGCTCCTTTATTCTTCCTGCCAAAGTGCATAATCCCACGTTATATACTAACTGCCAAGCTTTTGCTTACTTGCTTTACCTGTCTATATCCCCCTGCAGACTCTGTATGTCATCCTCACCATTTACCTTCCCACCTGTTTTTGTGTCACTTGTATTGTCAACAGTACATTCACTTTACTTATTAATATTAATTAACATTAATCCACATTATTAATATATATTGCAAATAAATGTGTCCCCAGCACTTATCACAGTGCATGTAGCTCCACTGAAAATGATCACTGGGACTACTGCTACAGAGATGCAGAAATATCTGTGTGCCAGCAAATCAGTAAGTATGATTCTGCATGCCACTGCCACTCTCCCATTAACCTCGGTATCACTCTCAATCATTGCACATCCTTTCCAATGGCTGACTGTGACACTGCTCTCTTTTGCCTTACAGATCCCACAAGCCTCCCTACAATGTTGGCGGAAAAGTGACCGGCTGCAGGAGAATCACCCTCATGGACCTCTGAGACTGACAGCACTGAAGCCTCAGAGGAGGCAGTGGCAAGGTTGTCCCTTGCAGCCATTCTCCTTCTCCCCCACCTGACACATCAGTGGGAAATGTAAACATACACAGTTCACATCTAGTGAGCACCTCAATGCATCACTTTATTCATTCATGGGATGAGGGTGTTGCTGACTAGTCAGCTTTTGTTGCCCATCCCTAATTGCCCAGAGGGCAGTTAAGAGTCAATCATATTGCTGTAGGTCTGGAGTCACATGTAGGCCAGACCAGGTAAGGATGGCAGTTTCCTTCCCTGAAGGGCATTAGTGAACCAAATGGGGTTTTCCAACCATTGACAATGGATTCACTGTCATCGTTAGGCTCCTAATTCCAGACATTTATTGAATTCAAATTCCGTCATGGTTGGATTTTAACCCGAGTCCCCAAAACATTATCTGAGTCTCTGGATTAACAGTCCAGTGATAATAGCACGAGGCCATTGCCTCCCCTAGCTCCACATCTGGCTAAGGTGGAAACAGCTGGCACTCAGAGAACTGCTGCAGACTAGCCACCTACTCGGCTCCAGGCAGGAAGTGACCATCTAGCATTGGGACTTCATTGAAATGCCCAGCAGGAGGAACAGGAGCAGCAGGCAGACATAAGGGACACAATGGCCAACATTGCCCAGAAGCTGCTTCATTGAATCCTGTGACCATCTGTCTGCCTCTGTGGGCAGGTTGGTGACTGCTATGGAGGAACAGACCTAGCTGCCTGTTTCCCAACTCTGTCAGAGTCTGCTGGAGAGGTATACACACACACACACACACACACACACACACACACACACACACACACACGCACACACGCACACATGCACACACGCACACACACACACGCACACACACAGAGTCCATCACTGCAGCACTGGTCCTCAGGACCAAAGGCATGGCAAGCGTGCAGGCACAGAACCTTCATCCCAGTCCTTGTCACAAGGAGACACCAGCCAAAGGTGGAACCACGCAGAAGTCCCTCAGCAGTTTCAGCTCATGGTACTGCAGAAGTGCCCTGAGCTTCCCGCCTCCAGCTGGCCTGCCCCCTCCAAAGCTTGAGCCAAGCCAAGGAGGGTAGACTTGCCTCTAGAAGAGTCCCTCAGTTTGTCTCATTCATCTAGACTCAAGTGCTCCCATGGTCAGCCCACCAAAACTCCAGTGCCAATGATTTAATTTAATTTGATTTGATATATTATTGTCACATGTGCCTAGGTACAGTGCAAAGTTATGTTTTGGGTGCAGTACAGGCAGGTCATAATGTACAAAGATGATAGGGTGATTGAGAAGAGTGAGAAATACGAAGTTACAGCTGCAAAGAAAGTTCAGAAAATGCAAGATCAACATTAGATTTGAAATTTAAGAAGTCTAATCATAAGTCTAATAACAGCAGGGAAGAAGCTGTCCTTGAACCTGTTGATGCATGTGGAAGATGGAAGAGGTCAGAAGAGATTATAGCTGGGGTGGGAAGGGTCTTTAATAATATTAGCTGCCCTTCCAAGGCAATGAGAAGTATAGATGGAGTCAGTGGATGGAAGGTTAGCTTGTGTGATGGTCTGGGCTAATTTTACATTTTCTGTAGCTCCCTACAATCCCGGGAAGAGCAGTTACTGTACCAAGCTGTATGTATCCACATGGAATGCTTTCTATGGTGCATCTGTAAAAGTTGGTGAGAGTCCTTACGAATATGTTGAATTTCTAAGCTGCCGGAGGAAAAAGAGACTTTGTTGTGCCCTTCTTGAACATCGCATCAATGTGGGTGGTCCAGAACAGACTGTCGTTATCATCACATCTCGACCCTCTCCACTTCAGCTCCATTGATGTAGATAGGGGCATGTCCTCCTCCTTTCTTCCTGAAATAGATGATCAGCTCCTTAATTTTATCAATATTTAAGGAGAGATTGTTATCTTCACACCAAGCCACCAAGCACGCTATCTCTTTCCTGTATTCTGTCTTGTCAATGGTCTTTGCTGCACAGCAGGCTCTCTCCACCTCAGCTCAGGAACCAAGATGTACGCTTGGAAGTAGTGGGCAGGGAGAAAAGGAATAAAACCTATCGAGGGGGCTTTGTGGCATGGATGAAGCAGGCTTTTCTGTAAATAGTAGTTTATCCATAAATGTTCATGTTGTTAACTTTCTTACACATGTGTGTGAATTCCTCTGTGCAATGCTAAACACATTTTCACACCATCTGATAACAGTTCCTGGTCACACCAGGTGCTCAATGGATGGAGGCCTGTAATGAGAGCCTACTGCACTAGGTACGAGCAGACCAAGCAATATATACATATGGCATTGGTCCTGGTGAAACCTTCGTCTCTCCTTGTTCAGCTCCCTGAATGTTTGGCTCCCTCTGTGTACATGTAAACATCACACCCAGTGTGCTGGGGAGATACACCTTAGACAGAGAGGTTCAATACTGAAGAATGGCCAAGGAGTAGGCAGCCTGTTTACTTATGTGTTTTATTTTTCATGAGTTGGTGGCCAACGTTGTTCCCTTTTAAAAGTCTTTTGAATGGTATTTTGCAGCCCCTTCCCTCACCTACCCCACCCATTCTGAGGGTACTCACAATCATCTTCTTCCCTTTTGCACTCTTGTCTAAACTATCTAGTGTCTGTCAAATAATCAGTTGTAGAGGATAGATAGAGCGTGGTGATTCTAAACAGAAGTCGTACTTGTCCTAGTTAACAAGATGATTTATGGCATGATAGCAATAAACACAGTTTACATTTCTGGTCAAGCATAATTACTAAGGGCTCTTATAAAATGTACAGGTTAAACCTGCTCCTTTCTGGCACTTGGGAAGAACTCAACTGCCTCAATCTAAAGACTGCGTAACATACTACTCTCAAAAAAAAGGAATTCTCAAAGTTTGCCACAGTACTTAATTTTACTGAATCAACTTAGATGTAAAACAGAGCTTTTTTGACTCCTTCAGGTCGTGAGTTAAATCCCATTAATGTCAAATAATTGACTGAAAATTTTTTTTTATTTACTAGCATTTGAATATTTTTACTTACTGCTGATTCATAATGCAAAATAAGTGACTCACTTTCGCCACAATTTGTCACTGTCTGCTGCATTGTTTAACTTTAGCCTGAGTTTTTTTTAAAAAGTCATGTTAATGTTTACCTTCCTTGAAAGATGTTGTCCAGTCCTAGGTATCTGTGGTGAAATCTGCTGCTTTTCAAGGTGTCAGGAAGAGATCTCTGAAAGATGAGATAAATGTTGAGTAATTTGAATATCACCACTATTTATGGCTGTTAACTTATCCAAAGGAATCTGAGAATCAACATAACTTGCATCAGAAAATGTGTCCCTGGCAAATAGCGTCAAACAAGGCACCTGGTTGCATTTATGCTGCTGAGACCTGAAGGTCTGGAATTGACTTCTTAAATCCTTCTTTTTCTTTGCTTCACTTTCCTCCTTTATGAGAAACATTGAAACCTATCTCTTTGTTTGGTCCTCTGACTATTATCTCCTGATGTAAGTCAGTGTCAGATTTGCTTGATAAAAGCTCCTGTAAAGTCACTTGGAGTGTGACAAGTAAGGCAAGGGAATGCATGATGAACTGGAAGACCCTGGGAATGACCCAAGAATCACAGGGACCTTGATGCGCATGTTCACCATCATGGAGGTTTGAGGAACGGTGGTAAACTGGTGAAAAAGGCATATAGCGTACTTGCCTTTATTAGTCAAGGCACAGAGTTTAAGAGCAAAGAGGTTATCCTGAAATTGTAGGCCGCAGTTAGAATATTGTGTGCAGTTCTGAAATCCACATTATAGAAGGGATATCATTGCACTGGAGAGGAGATTTACCAGGATGTTGCCTGGGCTAGAGAAATTTAGTTATGAAGAAAGCTTGTATTGATTGGGGTTGTTTTCCTTGAAGCAGAGGAGACTGAGACGGGACACAATTGAGATGTATAAAATTATGAGGGGAATGGATAGTGTAGACAGGAAGGATATTTTCCCCCACATGGTGGGAATCAATGAGCAGGGATAGAAGATTTAGAGGAAATGTAAGGTAAATCTTTTCATCCAGAGCATCATGGGAATATGGAACTCACTGCCTGTGAGGCAGAAATTCTTGCAACATTTAAAAACTATTTAGATCTGCATTCGCAGTGCCAAAGCATACAAAACTACAGACCAAGTGCTGAAAAATGGGATTAGAATAGTTAGATTGTTTTTGACTGGCATGGATGCAAAGGACTAAAGAGTCTTCTCTGCATTCTAGACCTCTATGACTCTATGACTATGACTCAATGTTTTACTATACTGTAGGTATGTTATGAATGTTGCTTTAAGCCAATACTGCCACCTGCACATTGAGATACTGGTCTGGAGTATATCAGGCTGTGGGTGTCTGCCCACACTATCCCTGAGACTGCTTGCTTTTTATCTTTAAAAACAGCTCTTTAACTTCTTAGGTACAGTAACACTCCTTTATTTATACCTACATCTACAAAAACAATTAATGCAGTGTTTAAGACCTCAATTTTCACATACTCGTTCTAGGATAATGTCTTCCCTCTTTCTGAAGTCAGGGTCAACAGCACAAACACATTATTCCAATTTGCATTAATAACGTTATACCAAGTCCTCCCTAATTTTTCTGTATTTGGTCTGCATTATTCAGTAGTTATTTTTAATTCCCAACCCACCACTCCTCCTTCCACCTTTAATCTCTCAACCTCATAGGTTGGGATGATCTGAAACTCTGACTGGACATCCTGCTTCCCCCGAGATCAATTCTCGAGTGATGATATTGTGCCATGTCTGGAATGGTTGGACTATAGTGATACCACTGATACCCACCCAGTGATAAACATATCCAGTATTCTTAGCTTGAGTGAGATCAATGCCATCCTGTTCCTCCTGAACATGCCTTCAGTCATTGATCTGATGACTGTGACTTCTGACTTCCTGCCTTTATGGATGACAGAGTTTTGCACTGGGCCTAGAGTTGGACCACCTCTGCTGCTTTGTGCCATACCTTTGTCTAATCATTATACCTTCTCATGATCTTGAGAGGTTATATTTGGCTTGAGGTTATGTTCTGAAACTGGGACATCTGTTTTTAACTTCCTCCCCATTAATAACTCTTCTGGCAAGTATCCATTATTCAACAGTATTGCCCTGTACCTGGGTAGAGCTAATTCCCAGCCTGGATGTTTATGCATCAATGACTTTCCAATCTTGATTGCTCTTTCTGCCTCTGTCTGACTGAAGATGGAGGGAAGAACTTGTCACCTGATTTCTTTTCCTCTGAAGTGAATTCCCTGAAATCTCTGTTCTCAAATTAAGATCATAAGATATGAGGCCATTCAGCCTATCGAGTCCGTTCCGTCATTCGATCATGGCTAATATGTTTCTCAACCCCATTCTGCTGCCTTCCCCCCATGATCCTTGATCTCCTAACTAGTAAAGAATCTATCTATCTCTGACATAAATACACTCAATCACTTGGCCTCCACAGTGCTCTGCAGCAATGAGTTCCACAGATTCACCACGCTCTGGCTGAAGAAATTCCTCCTCATCTCAGTTCTAAAGGATCATCCCTTCACTCTGAGGTTGTGCCCTCGGGTCCAAGTCTCTCTTACTAGTGGAAACATCTTCTTCACATTCCCTCTATCCAGGTCTTTCAGTATTCTGTACGTTTCAATGAGATTCCCCCTTCGTCCTTCTAAACTCAATCAAGTACAGACCCAGTGGCCTCAACTGCTCCTCATACAACAAGCCTTTTATTTCCCAAGACATACTTGTAAACTCATCTAGACTTCCTCCAAGGCCAGGACATACTTCCTTAGATACAGGGCCCAAAACTGCTCATGATATTCCAAATGCTGTCTGACCAGAGCCTATACATCCTCAACAGTACATCTCTGGTCTTGTATTCTAGCCCTCTTGAAATGAATACTGGCATTGCATTTGCCTTCCTAACTGCCAACTGAACCTACATGTTAACCTTAAGAGAATCCTGAACTAGGGTTCCCAAGCCCTTTTGGGCTTCAGATTCCTGAAGCATTTCCTGTTTAGAAAATAGTCTATTCTTTCTACCAAATTCACAATTTCCCACATGCTATTCCATCAGCCACTTCCTTGCCCACTCTTTTTGCCTGTCCATGTCCTTCTGCAGCCTCGCATCTCAACACTACCTGTCCCTCCACCTATTTTTGTGTCATCTGCAAACTTAGCAACAATGCCCTCAGTTCCTTCATCCAGATTGTTAATGTATAATGTGAATAGTTGTTCTCCTAACATTGATCCCTGCTGAACTCCACTAGTTACCGGCTGCCATTCTGTAAAAGATCCCTTTATCCCCACTCTCTGCTTCTGCCAGTCAGCTAGTCCTCTATCCATACTTTGCCCCCAGCGCCATTGGGCTTTTATTTTATTTGGTGGCCTTCTGCGCAGTATCTTGTCAAAAGCTGTCTGGAAATCCAAATAGGTGAGGTCCACTGTCTCTCCTTTGTCCAACTTGTTGATTACCTCCTCAAAGAATTCTAACAATATCAATATCCCCTCTATGAAGCCATGTTCTATTGTATGATACAATTTCTCCCAGGAAACCATGAATCATAATGAAGTTTCAGTATTCTGGTCACTGAGTATGATGTAGTTGAATGAAGTCTAGCCACTTCAGTCCATTTTGAATAATAGTCAACTTGGGCTAAATATCTCTTCCCACAAAAATGGAACAAGTCCATTGTGAGCCTTTCCCATGGCCTTCTTGAAAGCCTTAATGAAATCCATGTGCATGACACATGTTTGTGTCATGAAATACAATCCTATATGTCTCTCATAATGTCTGACCATCACATTGATTATTATTGCGCTTGCTCTGAAATTTGTGATACCTAGATGTCCACCCTGAGTTTTGTTCCATTTCTCTTTGCACCGACTTTGGTGGAAAAATTTAATGATCATACACCTACAAACCTTCCACTATGGTGAAGCATTGTTTCTGTTCATAATACCTTTTCAGCACTCAGTTTGCTAAATATTTCAACCACTCTACAGAGGTGCCTGAACTTTGTCAAAATTCTTGCCAGATTTTTGAGCTGCAAGAATTTGTCTGAAATTTCCCCCTGTTGCCAGTGAAATGTTGCTAATAACTGTAGAACAAGACTCTACTTCATATGTACGAAAAGATATTTTTTCTGCTCAAACTACTGCTGCTGTCAAGAATGTTTCCACCATTACTTGTGCATTGCCTAAAGCGCAGACTATTCCATAGCCATATCTCATCAGTTTAAGCCTGAATTATTTTTTGCATGAATAGAGGCATTTTTGAGATTTCTTTCAATCTTAATAATGTTCCCAAAGGCTTGTGGTCTATCTCAACCAGGAATTTCAGTCCCATGAGCTAATCTGCAAATATTTCACTTCCCCATGTAACTGCTAATACTCTTTCACGCAAACACAAAACAAAACAAAGAACTGCAGATGCTAGAAATCTAAATAAAACCAGCTATTGCTGGAGGAACTCAACAGATCTAGCAGCACCTGTGGAGACAAAACAGAGTTAACGCTTTGAATCCAATGACCCTTCTTCTGAACTGCTAGTGCTCGCTTCTCTATGGTTGCATATTCCCTGTTCAAACTCCAGCAAAGATCTCGATATAAAATAGACTAGTTTTCATGTTCTGTCAGTTTTCAATTGAATAAGGACTGCTCCTAATCTGATGAATGATGCATCTGTGGCTACGATTATATTCATTTTCCAAGATTTTCAGATTCTGGAACAACTCCTCAGATTGGAGGGTAATTAAAGTAATCCCTCTCTTTAAAAAGAGAGGCAGAGTGAATTATAGACCAGTCAGCCTGATGTTGGAAGTGGGAAAATTGCTAGAGTCAACTATCGAAGTTTTAGTAGCAGAGCACTTGGGCAACAGTATGGATTTACAAATGGGAAGTCATACTTGACAAATTTATTGTAATTCTTCGAGGATGTAGGTAATCAAGTTCATGATGGAAGCCAATGGATGTGGTTGGACTTTACCTGGACTTTCAGAAGGCTTTTGACAAAGTTGCACATAAGAGACAATGTACACGGGTATGGTTACTGGGACCCAAATGTTCATGATATATGTTAATGGTTTAGATGAGGGAGCTCAACTTATTATCTACAAGTTCGCAGATGACACAAAGCTGGGTGGGAGGGTGAACTATCGGGAGGAGGCAGAGGTACTTCAGTTTGAGTTGAGTTGAGCTGAATGGAAAAATTTACAACAGACACGGTATGGCGTGGATAAATATGACGTTAGCCACTTTGGTAGCAAAATAAAACAGGAAGGTGGATTATTATCTGACTGACTGTAATTGAGAGAGGGGAATTTGGAATGAGACCTGGGTGTCCTCGTACACCAAAGTGCTATGTTGGTCTTCATAGTGAGAGAATTCGATAGCATGAGCATCTTACAGTGTTGTCTCACTGCAAATTATAAAGGGCCTTGCTGAGATCTCCCAGAGTATTGTGTACATTCCTGGTCCCTTTATCTGAGAAAGCATGTTCTTGCTATAAATGGAGTGCAGTGAAGGTTTACCAGACTGATTCCTGGGGTGGCAGGATACATGTATAAGGAGAGGTTGAAGGAGTTGTGATTATAGTCACTGGAGCTCAGAAGAATAATGGAGAGTCTCACAGGAACCTATAAAATTCTAACAGGACTAGACACAGTAGAATAGAGTAGAACAGAATATCCTTTATTGTCACACGTACTCCCATACAGTGAAACATTTTTACAATGGCTGCCATTAATAATGCCATCTTAGGTACAAGTACCCAGGTACAAATCATACAGAGTAAAAAAAATCATGCTTTTACAGAATAAGAAAGAATATACATTGGCATGAAACAGTGAAAAAGTTCGGAATGATAATAAGTGGCCATAAATACCTCAGTTCCAGGCTGTGCTGCAGGCCCCAGAGCATGAGGCCACACGACCTCCACGTCCCAGTCTCCGTCCAGGACTTGGTCCATCGCCGCTCCGGGAATCACCCGTTCGCTCCGCGATGGGACACGGCCCGTTCTCCCACTACCGCGGGACCCTGCCCATACTTCCTCTACCGCGGGACACGGCCCGTACTCCCTCTACCACAGAGGACACAGCCCGTACTCCCTCTACCGCGGGACACGGCCCGTACTCACTCTACCACAGGGGACACAGCCCGTACGCCCTCTACCGCGGGACACAGCCCGTACTCACTCTACCGCGGGACATGGCCCGTACTCACTCTACCACAGCACACGGCCCATACTCCCTCTACTGCGGGACACAACCCGTGTTCGCTCCACTCTACCACCAGACACAGCCTGCTCACTCTGCTCCTCGATTCCATTCTCCAGGGAGGGCAGTAGGGTGGGTGGGGGGGAAGAAATGAAAAGCTATGAAGAGGAGATAAAAAGAAGGGAATAGGAAAGGGAATGGGAAAGGGAACGGGACTGGCGAGCACAGCAGCTCTGACCAGACCGTCCTACTCTGCCACCATCTTGCCAAGATGCGGAGGATTCCAGAACCAGGGATCACAGTCTAAGGATATGGGCTAAACCAGTTAGGGCTGATATAAGGAGAAATTTCACACAGAAATTGGTGAGTCTGTGAAATTCACTACCATAGAAAGCAATTGAGGCCAAGACATTGCATGGCTTCAAGAAGGAGTTGGATATAACACTTGAGGCTAAATGGATCGAGTGTTATGGGGAAAAGCAGGAATGGTCTCGTGAGATGGATGATCAGCCATGATCATAATGAACAGTGGGGCAGGCTCAAAGGGCTGTATTGTCTGCTCCTGCTTTTATTTTGTATGTTTCTATGTTTCTATAATGAATAAGCTTGGATTGTAATGTGCTAAAATACCAGAAAATAACTTTTCTTTAATATTTTCAAAAGTTTCTGTCTGCCCCTGACTTCTGAGTTGATAAATACTGGCTAAATTAGATTTAAATTTTCCAACTTGATTTCGCACTTATGCACTTTTGCTGTAAATTCACTGATAGGTTTTGTCTTTCTTCGATCCACCATAACACCTTGCTCTTGGATATTGTATCTTAAAAATGTAATTGTCATGCTAGAGAATTAGCTTTTCTCATTTAATGTAAGTCTGCGTTCTGTAGTGCCTTTACCACTGCCCTGGCCTTATGGACATGTTCCTTCTTCTTTTTACCAGACACTGGGAAGCCACCCATGGGAAATTGGTTCCATGTTGCCCTTCCAGGATACAAGACATTGCCTTTTGAAAAATCTCTGGTGTAGAGGACATACCAACTGTTTTGAAACAGTATTGCATAAATTTTATTTTATTCATTCACAGGATGTGGGCATAACTGGGTAGGCCAGCATTTATTGCCCATTCCTAATTGCCCAGAGAACATTTAAAAGTCATTCACATTGCTGTGGATCTGGAGTCACAAGTAGGCCAGACCATATAAGCAAGGCAGATTTCTTTCCCTAAAGGCATTCGTGAACCAGATGGCTTTTTCTGACAATCGGCACTAGTTTCACGGTCAATGTTAGAATGATGCAATAAATGTTGTCAGTAATCTTGATTCTTGATCTAAAGGTATCTTTCAGAACTCTTTGTTGGCATCTAGGTTTCTGAAAAACATGTTATGTGCAAATTTTGCCAAACTATTGTTGACAGATGGAGTAGAATACATTTACCTCCTTACTCCTTCATTTAACTAATTGAGAGCTGCACACAGTCTCAGCTCTCCAGTTGCCCTGGGAACAGTTACTAGACCTGATCATCATTGTTTCTGTTCTGTCATTGACATTATGACCCTGCTTTCTATTATGCTGTCTAACTGAAATTTTACTTTTCCCACCAGAGGATGAGTAATTTTCCCGGGATTGTGCAAGCAGATGGATTTAGCATCTTCGACAGAGTAATGAGAGACTCTAGTTTCAGTTTTTTGGATCCTTTGAATAATTTTGGACATTCTTGCTTTCAGACTGAGATACAATGCAATATAAAAGCACCATGCAATTCTTATTATTATTCGCCCAGAATTAAAATTAAAGTGATTACAATACCATGGCCTACATTTGCAAATGTTACTAAGTTATCCTTATAAGGAAGATGGTCAGATCTCTGCATGACTCATCCGTCTTTTACTCCAAAAAGTGTAGCCATATTAAATATTGCACATCAGAATGCAACTGATTATGCATCATTATTCTGACCACCTTTTTTTGTATTATCTGTCTGATATTGGCATCCAGGGGAAGATTTCCTCAGCCAGCTCTGTGTTACAGCTCTATGGGGATGAACTTCCTTCCAGCTAGTAGCAAGAATTATGCAGCAGTTCATTTTGGCCGTCCTTGCACTCCAGCGAGTAGGTCTAAAAAATATTTTCTGACAGACAAAAATATGATTGATGCCAAAACTCTTCATTGTAGGTAATGAGCTAGAAAGTGATGGGAAATCTATAGTTTCTAATTTATTGTATAAATATGGAACCTAATTGCACAGCATGTTATTTAAAGTCAACAAAGCCATTTTATCACAAATAGTTATCCAGTTAGGAAATGTTGTCAATATTTGATTGCTCAATAAACAATTTTGTGTAATCCCAAAGGGCATGAGATGAAAATTGGCTTTCTGCAATTTGCTTACAATAAATCAGACTTATGGAAATGAATTTACCTGTCATACTATTAGACAATTACCAGTGTACGTGTCCAATCTAAAAAAAACCCCTAAATTTCCTGTACTCAGTGGCAAATCGATTTATATTACACAAAGAGGCCTCGTTATGATGGTGGTGACTATGGGAGAAATCAGTGATACAAGTGTATTTATTTTTGACAACACAACATGAACTAATGTTTGAGGACTCAGAAAACAATAACATCTCTATATGTGCTTAAGGTGTCTGAATACTTGGTCTGTTTGAAAACCTTTGATCTCAGTGGTTATTCTTGATGAAAGTAAGGAAATCATCAGCCGCCATCAGGAATTACATTTATTAGATGTAATCAAAATCTGCAGCCTGCCCACCAGATGTAAAAAAAAGTTAAAAACTCTGTCAATCTCAATGTCATGTTGCTGAAGCCATAACACAAGTTGAAGCAGTAGTTTAGCAGTAATATCACTAGACTGGTAATCCAGAACCTCAAGCTGATGTTCTAGGACATGCATTCCAATCCTCCCATGGCAAATTGTAAAAGTTAAAGTAATTTCAAAAACAAATCTGGAATAAAGAGCTGACCTAGTGATAACCACGTAACAATATTTTATAAAGTCATATTTGATTCACAAATGCACTTTAAAAAAGGACGTTTGCCATCCTTGCCTAGGCTGGCCCACACGTGACTCCAGTCCCACAGGGGTTAGACTCAGATTGAAAACAGTAGTTCGAACAATGAATTCAGAGCGTATTAGTGATAGTCTCCTAGAGCAATATGTCATGGAACCAATCAGGGAGCAGGCAATGGGTAACACAGCAGGTATAATAAATAAGATCAGAGTAAAATAATCCCTGAGGAAGTAGTGACCATAACATGATAGAATTTAATATTCAGTTTGAGAGTGACAAACTTGGATTAGAAACAAGGCGTGGGGCTGGATGAACACAGCAGGCCAAGCAGCATCATAGGAGCAGGAAAACTTGACGTTTCGGGCCTAGACCTTTCATCAGAAATGGGGGAAGGGAAGGCAGCCTGCTGTGTTCATCCAGCCCCACGCCTTGTTATCTCGGATTCTCC
>JAHRHZ010000248.1:70254461-70294097 GCA_024137785.1 Ginglymostoma cirratum
ACCATATCTGGAGTGCCGTGAACACTTTTGATCTCCTTATGTATAAAAAATATATTATTTCATTGGTGGGAGTTCAGAGAAAGTTCACTAGGATGATTTCGGTATGGCAGGATTGTTTTGAGTAAAGGCTAGACAGGTTCGCGCTCTATTCATTGGAATTTAGAAGAATGAGAAGTAATCTCATTGAAACATATAGGGTTCTTAAAAGGTTTGACAGAGTCAATGCTGAGAGGACGTTTCCCCTTATGGGAGAGTCTAAGACCAGAGAGCACAGTTTCAAAATAAAGAGGAGCCAAACGAAGACTGAGATGAAGAAGAATTTCTTCTCTCAAAGGGTTGTGAGTCTTTGGAACTCCATGCCACGGAGATCTGTGAAGACAGAGTCGTTGTGTATGTTTAAGGCTGAGATAGATTCTTGATCAGTCAGGAGTGTAGAATAATGGGGGAAAGGCAACAAAGTGGATGTGAGGAATGTTGGATTAGCCACGATCCTATTGAATACTGGAGCAGGCTTAAGCAGCCAAATGGCCTACTCATGGTTCTATTTCTTATGGTCTTATGGTCTCTGTAATGCAAAGGAACCTGGGGGTTAAATGACGTTGTTCCTGACAAGGAACAAGATGAGATGAACAAGGTCCATTGAGCCGTGGTGTATAGGCAGTGAGGTGAGTTTTGGAGACTTGCATGAGAAATCTGACTAGGCCTCACAGAAAGAAACTCTCCATGAAACTTGCCAAATTTTAAACTCAGTTGATTTGAGATTGAATTCAGCTGCATTTTTCCCCTTAGACAGAGACGATAACTAGGGGACATGGTTTAAAAATATGGCTCAGTTGTTGGCTCTGCTGCCTCACAGCACCAGGAATCAGGATTCAATTCCACCTTTGGGCAACTGTCTGTGTGGAGTTTGCACATTCTCCCCGTGTCTATTTGGGTTTCCTCCCGCAGTCCAAAATGTGCAGGTTAGGTGGATTAGCCATGCTAAATTGTCAGTAGCGTTCAGGGATGTGCAGGTTATGTGGATTAGCCATGGAGAATGCAGGGTCACAGGGATAGGGTTGGGGTGTGGCTCTAGGTGGGATGCTCTTCAGAGGGTTGGTGTACACTTGATCGGCAGAATGGCTTGCTTCCACATTGTACGGATTCCAAGATTTTAATTTAGACAAAGTGGAAGGGAATTTTCTTTCTCCCAGAGGGTCATTAGTCTGTGCAATTCTCTTCTCCAGAGGACAGCAAATGCAGGGTTTTTGATTCACAAGGGAACCAAATGATATTCATCATTATAATTGACCCGATATCCAGTAAATGCATGTTCTAGTCTGCCACTCTGGACATCTGTCCAATTCTGTTACTACCTCAAATATACCTCTTGAAATGACAGGTCTCACGTCATCCTACACCCATCTCATTACAACAGAACCTAGGCATAGGGGGCCTATTGAAAGAAAATAGGACTGCCAGATTCCTCTGGTGCTGCTTGGCCTACGGTGTTCATCCAGCTCTACACCTTGTTATCTCAGATCCCCTCCCTAACTCCCCACCTACACTCACCTTTACTGGCTCCATCCCCGCCTCTTTGACCTGTTTGTCTCCTCTCCACCTATCTCCTCCCCTATCCATCTTCTATCCGCCTCCTCCCCTCTCCCTATTTATTTTCAGAACTCCCTTCCCCTCCCCCATTTCTGAAGAAGGGTCTCGACCCAAAACGTCAGCTTTCCTGCTCCTCTGATGCTGCTTGGCCTGCTGTGTTCATGCAGCTCTACACCTTGTTATCTCAGATTCTCCAGCATCGGCAGTTCCTACTATCTCTGCCAGATTGGTACTTTTCTCAAATTGACCTTCCCAACTTCTCCATACAAATGGAAACCAGTATGACAGTGAACAGATAATAGATTTGTGATATCACTTGAGGAATAAACATGACCAGGACATCAAAATAAGTCACCAAGTCTGCTTTGTAACAGAGACCAATAGCATATTTCAAACAGATGAAAATTTGCACCAACAACTCATCTGATAAACAGCTCGTCTAACAATGCAGCACTCTCTCAGTATTAAACATTGGGGCTCAACATTCTGGAGGGGCACGTGAGCTCATAACCTACTAAATTAGAGATAAGATTAATACCCATTAAATCATGTCTGAGCAGTTCTGGCATTCTCCTTTTGTTTGATGCCATAAGTGTCAGGGACGCAAGGGAGATTGAAAAAATGAATCAAAGGAGGCAGAAAACCACAAAACATAACCCTCTCAAAAGCAAAAATAAAAATGTATATAGCAGTTGGTGATCTGCAATGCTCCAAGTCAGCATAAGAATGAAACTGTTTCCTCTTCAAAGAGATAGGATAGATATGTGAAAATGGAAATTTATTTTAATGGGACACTTCAACAAAACTAAGTGGGAAAACTTAAGAGGATAAAGCCAGGTTTGGTGAATGAAACTTGTGGCTGTTCTGAGTGACAAAAATATTGCTAACCAAAGGACACAGACTGAAGGGGAAATAAAAAACTTGAAGTGGCATAAGGAAAACAGTTTTCTGAACTTGGTATAACAAGCATGGGGCTGGATGAACACAGCAGGTCAAGAGCAGCATCATAGGAGCAGGAAAACTTGACGTTTCGGGCCTAAACCCTTCATCAGAAATGGGGGAGGGGAAGAGGGTTCTGAAATAAATAGGGAGAGAGGGGGAGGCGGATAGAGGATGGATAGAGGAGAGGATAGGTGGAGAGGAGGCAGACAAGTAGGCGGAGGCGGCGGAAAAACTGCTCAATATCCAAGCATGCTTCAGGACGTGGTCGAGCAGTTTCAAGGCCGAAGAGGTGATGAGAGAATCGCAGTGGGAGAGAGATTCCCTCAGGTTTGTCCGGAGGGAGGAGGGTAACTTCTTCACCCCACTGCGAAGCCTCTTCTAAGGATGCCTACCCTGAAGAAGTTACCCTCCTCCCTCCGGACAATCCTGAGGGAATCTCTCTCCCACTGCAATTCTCTCATCACCTCTTCGGCCTTGAAACTGCTCGACCACGTCCTGAAGCATGCTTGGATATTGAGCAGTTTTTCCGCCGCCTCCGCCTACTTGTCTGCCTCCTCTCCACCTATCCTCTCCTCTATCCATCCTCTATCCGCCTCCCCCTCTCTCCCTATTTATTTCAGAACCCTCTTCCCCTCCCTTTACTTCTGAACTTGGTATGATGTGTAATGCATTTCCTGAAAGGGCAGGGGAAGGAATTTTAAGAGAACTGCAAAGGAAAGTTTGTTAATTACCTGAATAGGAGACATTTGCAGGGCAGATATTTTCAGGGAAAGAGCCGGTCTGTGGACAGATCCGCTAACTAGCTGAGAATGAGACATTGGGCCAAATGGCCTCCTTTTCTGCTGTATTATGCTATGGTTTTATGATTCTTTAGCTAGTGTGTCAAGGAAATCACTTCAAGGATTGCTTGTCCTGATCTGCTACTCATAAAGAGACTCATAAAATGTACATAAAACGGAAGTTGTATTACATCTGGGAGATAAAAGGCTCAGAATGTTAAAGTTTAGCATGATCTGAGAGCCAAATATGTAAAATGAGTCAGGTACATATCTTTAAAAAACTAAAAGATTAATTTGAATTTTTATGACTGGGTCGAAAACTAGCATTAGTAGATTGGCTGCCCTTTTATGTGCACCAAACGTAACCAGTCTGCCATCGCTTAACAGAAGGACAGCTTTTTCTACAGAATAAGAGGTTACTGCGTCATTCACATGCCATGGCACTGCGTCCTTCCCATTGACAACAAGGAGAGGCTGCTTTGTTGGGCAATCCATACTGCGTGCCCTTCTCAAAGATGGGATAGGTGTTACACTTTCAAAAGGTATGTCTCTTACAGGACACATTGGATGCCACCCATGTGGACAATGGCATTCTTAGCATCAACTTCACTGCTTATATAAGTGGAAAAAAAATTGCATCAATCACGCTATACGCTGTTGAATTGTTACAGAAAACAACAAAAGCTGGAGATCACAGCATTCATGGAGAGAACAAGCTAATATTCTGAGTCTAAATACTTCTTCATCAGAGCTGAAGGGAAGTGTGAAGGGGACAGCATTGCATCAGAGCAGTTGCTGACTGTCCTTAGCTGAAATGTACTGCACTGCTTTAATTTACAGCTATGGTTACTACTTCTTTGCTTCACGTTGTGCTGGGAGACACACTGTCACAACTAGATACTCTGTTGCAAATCAGTGGTCATTCCTAATTGTGATGTTATTGACTTCAAAGGGAAACAAGGTGGTTCCTGTTCATACCAGAGAGTCAGAAAGAAAATAAGTGTTTTGCATATCTTCCTCACATTTTGCACCTCCACTTTCCAAAAAAAATCAAAATGGTGGAATTTAGTGTTGGTCAAACAAAGAGCCCTAAAAAGCATTGTGAATACTCCTGACAGTAGTTATGTTTTGTTATACTGATGTCATTACTTAGCTCTCTGAAAGGTATACGCTTCCTTGATCACAGATACATACAATTGTCCAACAGTTAGGATGGAAACTTCCCAGGGACTGAGCGATGTGACTATTGGTGAAAAAGTTGTGAAAATCATGTGAGATCAGCAGTGAACAGCTTCTCAATGTCAAGCTCAAAAAGTTCCAATTTTCCAACTATTGAAAGGCGAATTGGGATTCTCCGCACGTGTGCAGGTAAGGCTTATTTTCATGCAATAGCATTCACTGATATCTCATTATTAAAATCATAAAGACCATAAGAAGTAAGAACAGGAGTTGGCCATTCAGACATTCAAGTGTGCTCAGCCATTCAATAGGATCTTGGCTGATTTGACACTCTTCATGCCCTTATCCTTGCCCCTTCTCCATACCCTTGATTCCCCAATTGATTGAGAATCTATCTATCTCAGCCTTATATGTACACAAGGACTCTGCTGCTTCAGCTATCCATGGCAAGGAATTCCAAAGACTCACAGCCCTCTGAGAGAAGAAATTCCTCCTCATCTCAGTCTTAAATTGGTGCCCTTAATTCTGTGACTATACCCTCTGGTCCGAGACTCTCCCTTGAGGGGAGACATCCTCTCAGCATTTACCCTGTCAAGCCCCTAAATGATCCTACATGAGATCACCCTTCATTCATCTAAATTCCAGTGAGTAGAGAACAACCTGTTTGGCCTCTGGAATGCTCTGAGAGAAGACTTTTGGAGTTGTGTGTGTGTTTCCTCCTCCGGCTGAGTGCCTCATACCACCAACCTGCCTCCTTGTGAGGAGAGGGCATTTGGAGTGAGGTGACCATCCCTCATCCCCTGTCGCCTTACCATTGACCCTGAGCACCAATGGCAAGAGTGATGGAGTGGAGCTTTGTGTATTACCCAGCTGTCCCAGAGAGCTCCCCATCGCAGCTGCTAACCTGTCAATGGAAACAGGCAGACGATTGCCTACCAGAGGCAGCACAGTGCAAAGAGCGTTGGTAGACTCCTGTAACCTTGGGTCACTTTGCCCAGTGTCTTGGATAAACATACCTGTTGCCCCTGTGTTCAATCATTCATTTAAATGAAGCTGTGAACTGCCAAAAGCTTGGGCTACTCTCCTGTTTGGGGTTAATCAGTAGACCTCTGAAGTCTAATTTAGCAACTTTACCTACCGAGGTGTCAGTATCTGAGCTAGTGGAGGAGGCAGCCATGATGGTGCATGGTCTGAGGCATGTGGGACTTCTTCCTCAGAGGTATGTTGGGGTTCCAGCCACTTGGCAACCAAGACCTGCTGATGCTACTAGTGCCTGCAGGAGACAAAAGGGTAGAACAATGGGTAAAGGTTTGGGCATGTTAAAAGTCCATTCAGAGCAGAGGTAATGGTCAAGTAGCACAGAAATGGACAATGCTTTTTACTTGGTTACTGAGACATGGAAATTCCAGTATCATCACATGTGCAGTCACGGTCCTCATTGGCCAGGGTCACCATCCTATCATTATAGGGGCTGAGGAACTAAATGTAATTCATCCAACGCCCCATCCTGGATCTGTCTGCCCTGTTGTGGGCAACTTTCTTCTGGAATGTGAGAAAGGGAGAGACTAAATGTGATGAAAATGGTTGGCCCAGCTTGTACTTAGGGTAATGTGATGAGCTGTCCTTCATGAGTTAGTGAATAGGCAGTGCAGAGGGCTTGCAAGGTCAATGCTGTCAGGGATGGGTGACAGTGAGTGAGAAAAGCTGCTGCAAGCAACAGTGAGAGTGGTAGGCTATGAGCTTCGTGGGGGAAGTAGCAGAGATAGAGTGAGAGAAGGTGGTAACATTCATACCTGCCAATGTGAGAAGGTATTACGGCATTGCCGGGCATTCCTCCATGCCACTGAACAGCTCAAACCTGGGTGGCAATCTCGGGCTAGGCTAGCACGTCTAATGTCAAGGCCTCTTCTGCTGTCCTGGAGAGAAGAGGAAGGATCTTTTGGTCCTCAGCACCACCCCATCCATGAGGACTTCCATATTCCTGTCTGTGAAGCAGAGAGCCAATATTACTTTATCTGACATGACAGGGGCAAATGGTACTATTCGGATTGCCTTGATGCACAACTGCGTTTTAAATATCATTGGCCGGATCTGTAATCTTGCCATATCCCAGCAATGGCCTGGTACTTGTGCCTACGGCAAGAGGAAAAATATGACAAACAGGGTGCCAAAGGGGTGTGGTGCATTGGTAATGAGGTGAGTTTGGGAAGACACCGTGATAAGACCTGCTTGACCATGCAGAGAGAAACCCTCCACAAAGGTCATCAACTTTGTTATTTTACTGATTTCTGGTTAAAAAATTAGCATATTTGAAGAAAGGCACTGTGATATCTTACTGTCATGACTCACTCTTGTCTCTCAAATAACATGGGAACTGGCCACTTCACTGGTCATTCATTTTAGCTCGTGTGACATTGTCAGAAGGTAAACGACGCTAGTCCAACAGGTTCATTTGAAATCACAAGCTCCCTTCGCCAGGTTTCCCTACAAAACAAAAGATACCAAACTTCAAAGGGACTGATTGTGTGTGAAGTGCTTTGAGCCATTCCTGAGAGACTTAACAAAATGACCTAAAATTGTTTTTTTCATCCTTGTAACTGCCGCAGTTTCATTTTGGCACCACGGTGAACATTTCATAATTGTATCCAAATTTTTTTTCCCTTTTCTCATCTTTGCCAAAAATGATCCGGGTCTTTCCTAATATGCTAACAAAGCTTTGATGGTACAACTTGTCCCCTTTCTGAATGTTCAATGCTTTCTCTTTCTCAACCAATCCTTTCATGTAAAGCCAAAGTCCTGCAGATGCGAAAGACCTGAAATAAAAACAGACAGTACCCGAGAAATGCAGCAGATCTGGGAGCAGCTTTGGAGTGAGAAATAAAGTTAACACTTCGAGTCTGATATGGCTCCTCTTAGAAACTGCATGCTATGCTATTTATTCTCACCTGCATTAAATTCCATTGACCATGCAGAGCAACTTAATTTGACCAGATCTCTTCCAGAACTTTAAAATGGTATATACTATTAACTTGGCCACTCGCCCGACTGCAATCAGCGTATGTTAGTAGTGCATTCAAATCAGCCTGATCCATGTTATTTAAGAATTGCTTAAAACAACAATGGATCCAAAAATAATCCCCACCTGATTTTTTCAGGCCATTTCTCCTGAGGTCGTTGTTATGTTTTTGATTGCTAAGCCAATTTACGATGTAATTAGTTGCTTTGCCGTTACTCTCACATCTTTTTATCTGTTATCAGCTCCGAAGTAAAGACTTTGGAAAATAGCTTAATAACACAAGGACTAGAAATTAAATGGTTCTCGCCTGACCTCCTGTCAGAACTTTAGTGAGAGGTTGTCAGAAACAACAGAAAATGAGAAAAACCATCAAAACAAACATTTTCACAGGTTGAGAAGATGGTTTAAAAGGCATATGGAATCGTGGGTTTTAGGAATGGTTTCATAAAGTCCAAAAGCAAGGAAGTCATGATGAATGTTTGTAGGATACCGGCTTGAACTTTAGTGAGTATTGTCTCCAGATTTCATTATCACATCTTAGAATGGACATGAAGGCTTTAGTGAAGACGCAGCAAAGGATTAAGAAAATTTTTTAATACATATTCATTCACAGGATGAGGGCGTAGCTAGCCAGACAACATTTATTGCACATTTCTAATTGCCCAGAGGGTATTTTAGAGCCAACCACATTTCTGTGGGTCTGGAGTCACTTGTAGGCCAAACCACGTAAAGATGACAGTTTCATACCCTGAATGATATTAGTGAAACAGATGGGTTTTTCCGACAATTGGCAATGGATTCATGGACATCATTAGAATCTTAATTCCAAATACTTGATTGAATTCAAACTCCACCATCTGCTGTGGTGGGATTCAAACCCCAGTCCCCAGACATTATCTGGGTCTCTGGATTAACAGTCCAACAATAATACCACTAGGCCATTGCCTCCCCAAAATAATTCCACAATTGATGGAATTCAATTATCTGGAATGTTTTTAGAAGATGGCATTGGTCTACTCAGAACTGAACACAAGAGATGGAGCAGTTGTGGACCATAGAATTTGATGAGTCTTCTCTGTGATTGCGATTATGATTATGGCTGACGTTGGGTTTCAAATCTATTTCTTCACCAGCTCCCACACCCCTTGATTTTATGAGAGACTGAATATCTGGCTATTCCAGTCTTAACTATACTCAAAGATATAGCATCAATAATTTTCTGAGATAGAGAATTTCAAAAGATTCACAAAGCTTGAGTGTGTCTTCATCTCAGTCATAAACGATGGTCTCATTAAGCTGAGATCAAACCTAACTTTTCCTTGCCAGCAAAACAATCTTTCAGTAGATACCTCATAAATCTCCTTCAGAATCCTGTCTCTCAGTCATTGAAACTTCAGCAAATATAGGCCCAGTTTTGGCCACTGGGGTGGACCTTACATGCTCCCACCTGTTATGTTTTCACCAGAGGGGCATCTAATACAAGCTAGCGCCTCAGCTTTCTACTCACCCCCATACACTGAGAGTTAGCAGCTACCGAAATCTGCCATCCATCCGCCATATGTAAATAAATAATTAAGAGCTAACTTAACTTGTTAAAATGCATTCGATCTCAATGTTACGCTGCCAACATGATAAAATCACCTGTATGGGTGGGCAGGAATGGCAGTCTGTATTTTTCTGAGTATTTAGAACAGCAGAAAGGGATGTGCCAATAATCTTCGTTCCAAAGTCTCCAGTGTGCCTCATTCTGTGATCCATTAGGCTCCCCTTGTGGTTAGCTGTGTTCCTGGTAGCCCAGACCTCAGATGTCTCGTGTTGCTGGACTGCAGGAGCTGTCACCCAATCTAAAGTGTGGGCCTTCCTTCCAGTGTAAGGTGGCAATGTCTCTTAATCCATCAAGTGAATCGACCCAGAAAGAATTCTTGCTAAAGGCTGGACATCTTCCTGGTGAATTAGCCAGCAAAATATCTCAAAATCAACTAGTCAAACGTCAACAATCCACAATTTCCTTTTCACAAACAACCCAGAGACCAAATTATATATCGTTTAACTTTTATCTTTTTTGGATTCTCTACTCATTTCTGTTCTAGTTCTTCTCACATGTAGTGACTAATAAAATTATTAACTCAAGGAACCCCTGCCAAATTGGTTTCTTTTACAACATAAACTAATTTTAAGTAACTAATATTTAATTTTAATAACTAATTTTAAACGTGGAGAAAGGTATCCGTGTAAATCCCATGAGAGGGATCATTTGTATATTAAGCTTTTTGTCACCAACACGTGGGGCAGATGAATAAAACAGGTAAGCCAATATGTCCTTCTTCACCCGGCAGCTAGATTATTTGTGTTATCCCATCTGTAACTGTAATACCTTAGAAAACTTCACCTAGGTCTGGTTGTAACTAAGTAAATGTATATGAAGACATTGATGTTTTCCATGAGATTGACAGCGTGAGATGAATTCACCACTCTTTGTGTATATCTCATTGTGTACATCGTCAGATTTTAGCTTGTCAATCACATCATATATGCGCCTCTGATGGGATACCAAATTGAGGCTTGACGTTAATCTTGCATATGGTTTTTCTGTGTCAGTGCATAGCTTTTGGGGGCTGATTCAGCCTTTGTTCTGGTGCACTGTCTCTGCCAATGATCTTTTCTATGCATGCCTTGCAAAACTGATTAACAGCTGGGCATTTTCTTGTCATTTGTTGAGAATTTCAGACCTGAAAGTTTCATTGACCTGCAAGGATCACATCGTACTATGTCTATCCGTCAGTAGTTCTTCAATAATATAAGTCTTCATGTGGTCTACGAAATCTGTCCAGAAAGGGTCCATGAGGATGAATGCAATCATCAACACAACAATTCTGTTTGCTGGATATCCATCTGAAAAATCATACGATGAGCCTTTTTGTCTTTATCTGCTCATTAAATGTTATGTGCATTTGTTGGCTTCTGTGTAATTGACACAGATGCTTGTTGATGCATACAAATGTTTAATGTGACACTGATGAAGGGTTTAGGCCCGAAACGTCGAGTTTTCCTGCTCCTATGATGCTGCTTGACCTGCTGTGTTCATCCAGCCCCATGCTTGTTATCTCGGATTCTCCAGCATCTGCAGTACCTTTTATCTCTAATGTGACACTGAAATGGCTTTCTAATGACTGTATCATTTAGGGATCTTTCAGCTCTTCAGGCTTTTGTATTTATTCTGTGTAGAACTTTGTGCCTAATTGCTAAACAAATCTTAACCAGATGTTTTTTCTGCATTGGACACACACAAATCCAGAAACCATTGCTTTGACTGCTGTTTAAACATGCTAAATTCTGTTAAGAGGTCTACTGTGTCCCAATTTAAACTAGGGACTTCAGTGGAGATTGTGACAATATGCTTCTGACTTTCTTTTTCTTGCTATCAATTCAGCAACAGGTTACATCCTGAACACTTGTCTTTCTCGATTGAGTTAAATTGGCCTCTTGTTAGGGATCTGTCTTCCTAAATATAAACTGTGCTTTCAACACTCTTCAACACTGGGATGAACAAAGGCATTAAGGGGTCTTTTTATGAACTTTAGCACAATTTAAAACTATCAACCATGAGTTTCAACTGTGGATTAACTTGCTTGCTCTCTCTTCAAGCTTGATAGCCATCATCAGTAATTGGTTTTCCACCACTGTTCACCACGTCACATCAGTTATAATAGGCTAATAATTAATCACCCATCCGGGAATAGAAAAACACATTGTAAATTATGAGGCAGACATCGCAGTTGATGTTTCAAGTCCGGTGACCCTTCCTCAGAACTGCTTCCTCAGAACTTCCGTAGCTGAGGAAGGGTCAGCGGACCTGAAATTTTAACTCTGAATTTTTCTTAACAGATGCTGCCAGACCTGCTGGGCTTTTCCAGCAACTTCTGTTTTTGTTCCTGATTTACGTCATCCGCAGTTCTTTCAGTTTTTATTTATCACAGTTGATGTGTTTTGTGCAACATGCAAAGACAAAATGCTCTGCTGAGTTGCAAGATGTTATATACACAAGTCCTTAAAGGTGAACTCCTTCAAAGGCAAGGTACACATACAACAGTTATCTCTGCCTTTCAAATGTCTATTAGTGTCATAAATTTTACTAGAAACAAGACCCATACAGATGTGTTAGCTCTGAGAAAATAATCCATTTTGTCTCATTGCCTTCTTCTTTTGGTTTCGTTGTCTTTTCTTTATCTCTTTCCACTTCATTTCTGGATACTATTATGAATGTAAGTCTTTATTACCTTATCTAACAAGCCTGTGCAAAAAGAGATGAATGTTTCCAATGCAAATCAAGCACTGAACACTATAATCTCTTATTTTGGAGCCAGTCCTAAATGAGAACTTGATAATAAAACGATTGCAAACTTTCCAAAGTAAGAAGGCATGGATTAGCTTTGTCAGAATCTAAGTCACAACTCCATCTGTAGCTGGCTAGCTGCGTGTGCAAGATTTCTTTTAAATGTGTTACACTTCATCCTTCAATTGCATTGGAGCTCAGTTTCCTCTCTCAGTTACACAAGTCCAGAAGCGATAGAATAATAAACTTTGTGGGTCATTGGAATGCTGTCCCAAATATTCCACTTTTGTTGAGCAGGGGGGTTTTAGAGCCATGGACGTTCACAGCATAGAAAAAGACCATTCAGCCAACCAAGTCTGCACTGGTCGAAAACAACCACCTAATTATTCTCAACAGTTTTCCAACATTTGGCCCAAAGTCTTCTATGCCTTATTTGGCATGGTGATAATTGAATCTTCCACAAACTGATGTCACTTAACCTGGGAGATTATTTGGCTCATGGGCATGATCATGCAGATCTCTGCCTGAAAGTGCCCCTGAAGAGGGCACAAGCGAATGGTTTTAAGAACCTGCTGCACTTTTGTTTGGGTCCCTTCCTCCTCATAGGCAAATGAGCATAGTTGGTTCTTTTAAGTCTGGTTATATTCTTTGACTTTTTTTTCTTTATCTTATTCTCCTGCCAAAAACAAGGCTCCACTGTCCCTCAGTCATAGTCAACATATCAAAATTCCCATGTGTACATTTTTAAATGCCAGATTAATGGAATCAAAAAGCCTACTGGAATGCTAGTCGTTATTTCAAGGGAGCTGGAATATACATGAGAGGAAGTAATATTTCAGTTGTACAGAGTATTGGTCAGACTCCATCAATTCAGCTTCGGGCACAGAACCTCAACAAGGATATATTGCCTTGAGGGAATACTGTGCATGTACACCTAAATACTTGTGGACAGGATCAAGTCCCTTGTTTACTTAAAATACTATGAAGACTATTCCATTATTCCAACAAATTGAAGATTTTACCTGAGGTTTGAGAACTGATCTAGATTGAAGGTATAAGAAATATGTTCTGATTAACAATTATTATAGGACATCGAAAAATTTGCTGCACTAGGAATTCAAGCGCAGAAGAAATGAAAAATCAATTTTTTTTTGGAGTGGGATGACTCTAAGGTGGATGTGGTCAGACTAGTTTCAACCAGAGATTCTTTTTAAGGATCTTTTCAGAAAGTTGAATCTTTTGCCTTGATGACTATTGAGTCTTTGAGACTAATTTTGTGAACCTAATGAATTTTTGATTTCTAAGTTGCTTCGTGAAAATGTCTGTATGGTTGGCATTTTGTGTTTTCACATATAGAGTCATACGGCACAGAAATAGACCCTTTGGTCCAACCAGTGGTCATAGACTCATAGAGTGATGCAGTATGGAAATAGACCCTTTGGCCCAAACATTTATGAAGATGTATATCAACAAGCTTTTTAAGAACCTTAATGAGCCTATAATCAGAGGTGGGCATAATCCAACAATCCGTGCACACTCACATTGAAAATCCTAGCAGATCCCAGAGGCTTTGAGAAACAGGCATGCCATCCAGTAACATTATTTTCAAAAATTTGGTTGCAGGCCCTGCAAACAATTGCAAAGCCTACCAGTTAATACACACTGGCTTATTTATCTTCTTCAGTTCTTTACATGCAGACAGATCTTACAGAACTATTTAATGAACAAAGGCAAAGCACCATGGTTTTCTTCTGTAGGTTAGGTGAGCAGATATACTCTGTGCCTATCTTAGCCAAAACAGGTATCAAACCTGCGCTGTTGGAATTATGAACCACAGACTAGCTATCCAATAAAATGGGTTAATTAGCCCCCTATACATATATTATTATTAGCCCCCTATATATCATTTTTCAATGTTCACTTTCCTGACCCAATTTTACAACTGATCTGGCTTTAGCTGAGAGATAACTTTGCTTTGTCCTGGAAGTCCAGAAGCCACTTACATCTTCTGTAACTGCCCGGCCATCTGTGCAGTGTTCTGTCTAGCCTTTCTCCCACCCATTATGAGGATCTCCACAGTTGAGAAGTTCAATTAATATTTTGGGGAGAAGAATCAAGAATTTCCTTTGGTGGTAAAATGATTAAATAGAGTATTTACATTAAAAGAATGCTTACAAAGAACGATATCTTAAAATGCACCTTATCATCATCATTATCAACACTGAAATTCATAATCAACTTATTTTAATGTTGCATTTTATGTAATTCCCTACTTGTTGACTAAAATATATTATGATTGATATCTTTGACTCAAGTAGAGGATTTCATAAATTATTGAGGGAAGTAAAAAAGAATAATTGAATCCAAATTTAATTAGAATATTAATATGCTGTTCATTGATCTTTCCTTGCATATTTGTTCTTTCTCCTTATACATTTATCTAACTCATAACTGACTGCACTTTAGCCAGAACAAGATACTACTCAAAGTATCCTGCAGTTTTACAACTTTGACAGTCCTGTTGAATTCAGAGCCACACAGTTTCCTGTGATAGTAACACTTTAAATTAAAAGCAGCGCTGTTTATTATATTATACTGTGTTTTAATTCCAAGACATCATTATATGGTATGCAAAAGAAATCAAAGCCATGATCACAGCAAGAAAAATATGAACAGTGTGCATGTAAAACTAATAGTTTATGTTAAGAAGTGTATGTTTTGTCCTTTTATACGATATGTAATGGTAGTGCACTTATTTAGTTACACACAGCTACTGAACCACATGCTAATTAGAGTAAAAAAAAACCTGTGATCCGCAATCGCTCAGTTCTGGCTTTTACAAAGGTACTTGTCTGTTTTTAATCAATACCAAATGGTGCACTTAGTTCCCAGCCTGAAAGTCGCTTGGAGAAACAGAGAGGAAGTTGTTCAAGGGAGTCAAAAATGGGGAAAAAAAGATAAACAGATGATGGTTTAAGAAAGTCTTTTCATAAATCTGGATACATAAGCTGTGGGCAGTCTTAGTGATCCAATTCAGGCACTCTGTCAAACTGGAAAGCTCTGCTGCTGCGTGTTTTATATCAGCACAATTCTAATATCCTCAAGATGGAGTTTGCCCTTGTGAATTTACATTGTTGGTGGTTATCTGTTGCTCTGGAGGATCCTCAGGAAAGGTAATAAGGCATGCTATCCACTTTAAGGTCTCTTGCACTCAAAATTAAATAAACGTGTTAATTAAATAAATAAATACCATAACTATTATGATGAGATAAAGTCAGTTCTTATTTTTAAACAAACCTTTTTAGTCTGAGGTGAATTTTACGCATTATTCACTCCTTTATGTTTATAACTGTTTAGAATAAAAGCAAAACTTAATTAAGTAGATGCGCAATCAAATAGTTTAATCATTATGGATTCTGCCATTACGTTATCTTCCCCTTTTGTATTCTTTTACTGGCTTACGTCTTTTTCTCATGAATTCACTCGCTTGCACATGTATATACTTCTTAGAGGCAGGAAATAGTTTCCAGCCAGTCTGGGCCTGGTCATTGGGCCCCTTCACAAAACATTAGTTTCGTCTGAATTTTGGAGACAGGAGACGCTGGGAATAACGACAGGATTTGGTTCAGTTTAGTCTCATTCCTGCTACAGTATGTGTGCTTTCAGTATCATGCGCTGAACAAAACTGCTTGGAATAGGTCATTGATCTCAGAAAGTCGAACAAGAGAAATCTTTAAACCTTCTGCACCAAGATTACGATCAGTTTGTGGACTATAATGCTGTCAGTTACTTGCTTGGATGTGTGTAACGTAGGTAAGCTCTTACTAAAATTTCTGCTGTACAGTAACTCTTGTGGTAGAAATCTGTTACAGCCCTAGATGTTAAAGAGGTCGATGGTGAAACTTATTTTATTGAATGGGCTGGAACTGTAAAGTACTGTATATTGGAGAGATATACCAGGGAGAGAAAGATCACTTACTAAAACCAATCGGAGAAACGTTAGCAAGCACAGCTTGAGATGTTCAGATTGCATCCGCAACCCGTTCAAAAGCTGTAAGGAACTTTTGTTTACAATTCTAAATGCCATCATTCTACCACATAAATAAAGGCAGCCTCGTGGCATGTTTCTCTGCAAAACTAGACATATTTTAGAGTTATAAAATGTGGCATAGTCTGTTACAATATTGAGACTATGTCCACATCTCAATAGATATTGATACCTGCCTTCAATGTCACATTTACTCTTTTGATGTATGATTGAAACTATAGTTTTTCGAGAGTTGTCTGTTTTGTGAGCTGCTGACATTTGCTAAAGTGTATTATTTCACAAGGGGTGCTTTCAGCAATTTTTACTGCAGTTCAACTGTAACAAATCAGTTTTGTGTCTGCGTCTACATATCCCAGTGAATCTAATGGATTATTTGAGAAAGAGTGCTTTATCTCTCTGCCATATCAACCAGGTCAATCAGAAAGTTAGAAGATCACAATTCAGCCTTCAGGAGATTGATTATTTTAAGATTGATAGTTTATCTATATCTGTCATTAGCTATTCTGAAATATTTAGTTAAAAGAGCATGACCTTTAGGAGGTGAAGCATTTTGTTTATTATTTATTACTGTTTTCTTTGGAGTACGTTCATATGTTTGTATTCTGAACCGAACGCTCAGGGGACAACTTAACTTTGTCAATTATGATTAAAACATATGCATTGGCTCACTACAACCTGGTAGATGTTGCCCAATGTGAAATGAAATCCACGTCCCCGGTCCTTACTCTTTGCCAGTGTCAGCTGGGGTATGTTGGAAACCACAAATTGCCCTTAGGCCTGCAAGTAGAAAATTTACCTGGGATTCCTGTTCCGGAATGCTATTCATCAATCCCTGTTGAAATGTGCACATGAATAAATATTAAATAAGAGGTCAATCGGTTTTAGATCTGAGACTCAATTTAATGCCAGAGTTCGGAGACGGGGCAGGGGGTGCATAGGCACTGTTTCATTAACTGTGATCCTACCATCTTCTCAACTCCTCCCCTGCATTGATCAAGTACTAGGCAGGAAGAATGGATCTTGCACCTATCACCCATGAGCTAATTGAGGCTATTAGGTACACACCAAAATACCTCACCTACCATCGTTTGTGTTCAACCAGCTTGGGGCAGGGGACCATCAAATGGGGAGATCACACACTCAGCAAATCTGATTAACAGCTTATCACAGCAGGGATCTGGGGCCCCTCCCTTATTCAAAGGCCCATGTGAGGAATCCAGGATCTGGGAGGATGACCCTGCAAGATGCAAAGCCTCTGTCCTTGCCAGCCCCTGTCTTAATCTTGCTGGCTGGAGACTACCATGTCTACATTCACCATCGTCTGAAGACCAATGGTAATCCCTCCTACAGGTCTGTGAGTTACACCAGCGGTGGACACTGTGCCTGAGGGTATTGTCAGTTCTGGAGACTTGTCAGTTATCTGATTTGTTGGCAGCCCTTGGCAGTGGAATTGCTGCCCCACATGTGTCTTAATTTAGTTGTAAGCCCATCACTGTCAAGGTAAGTGCTTGGGAATTGAATTGGAGTGCCTCAGAAAAGCACTGAGGAGTGTTTACTGCTTCTCTAACCAATGGGTGAGACCCCTGTGGCATTTTGTGGTCATTCATTTATGAGATAGTGGATTATGGTCTCATTTTGTGTAAGCATTTAGCAAACAATAGTCTCAAGGCACCTCCGTTGTTAAGTAAACTGCATTATTTATTGAGTGGCTAGAAGTTGCCAGAAGTTAATGAGCATCATATAATATCTCAGGAGGAACCAGAAACTTCAAGAGAAAAAGAGAAAAGTTCAAGGAAGAAAAGAATTATCAATTAACATTCAGAAATAAAAGGTTATTAGTTATTGGAAAGAGAAATTAAAAGAAATTGATTCAAATCAGATCTCTTGACTCCATAATTAAATTTGGACCTTGGAGAAACTACCACTGTTTAAGCTAAAGGTATGTCAATGAACAAAAGAGAAGATATGGGTATATGTGAGGTTATCACTTAGGAAGCAAGAAACAGGAAGGTAGATTATCATTTGGACAGCGATAGATGGGAAGTGGGGAGGGGCAATGAAACCTGGGTGTCCTTGTACACCAGTCACTAAAAGAATGCAGATGTAGCAAGTGATGAAGAAGACAAATATTATGCTGGCCTTCATAGCGTAAGGATTTGCGAACAGATGCAGGATGTCTTGCTACAAATGTACAGAGACATGATTAGAGTGCATCTAGAATATTGTTTTGTTCTCTTAATCTGGTTATGGAGGGAGTGTAGTAAATGTTTACCAGATTGATTCTTGAGATGACAGCAGTAATGGGTAAGGAGAACTTAAATTGGCTCAGACTATGTTCACTGGAGTTTAGAAGAATGAGGGCAGATCTCATTAGAAAAAACCTGTAGAACGATACCAAGACTGAGAGGTTAAATGCAAGATGTTCCTGATGACCAGGGAGTCCAAAACCAGCATTCAACCAACAACCAAGGACTAAGGACAGATGTTAAGCCATTTAGGACTGAGATGAGGAGAAAATTATTTCACCCAGACTAGTGAACCTGTGGAATTCCCTGCATCAGAAAGTGGGTGGGGCAAAACATTGAATGTTTTCAAGAAGGAGACAGATATAGTTTTTAAGGCTAGTGAAATTGAAAGGTGTAAGGAGAACATGGGGACAGAGTAATGAGTTGGATGATTAACCATGACCACATTGAATGGTAGTGCGGGCTCATTGGGTAGAATGGCCTACCTCTGCTTCTAGTTTCTGTTCCTATCTCTGCTGAGGGGATTCTATCTGCTGCTGGAGCATCCACAAACAAAAAGATCCCTTTTCACAGCTGATCACTGGTAATGTAGGAGAATTGTAGACTTGGCAGCTATTCCTAACCTCTATGCCTTGTTTAATATTCATCCTGTCATGTCTACCATCTTTTTCATTCTTTCCACCATGTTGAAATCATTTGATTGCTTGTCTGACAACCAAGACCCGATGAAAAGAAATTTGCCCCAGTTCAATTTTGGGAAGAGTGAAGTCACTGGGCAGAATTAATGTTGCCAATGGGGTGCCTTGCTTGTGGGCTGGAGAACGGCGGGAGCTCTACGTCGCCTTCACTAGGAAGGGCTGCTGAATTAAATGACCAGCGGAAAGCCTTCTCTGAGATTAAGGACTCTCAAGGTTGGTACCCCACCTATAGTCCACCCTCCACCCTCCACCATAAGAGTGCTAGTTAATCAGAAGTCAGCAGCTCTCCACTGCATGAGCACCCTTGAAGACAGTCACTGGCGATTCACTCACTGGAAGGCCTGATCCAATGAGGGATGCTGGGCCAATGTTAACAAAGGTAAAATGTAGGTTAGAGAATGGGATGACAATTTAGTGGAAGATAAATGGAAGCAAGGATGATAGCTGTCAACAGAAGCCTCCTGCCCAATGCTCTGGAGTTTTGAATGAGAGATCCCAATGAGGGAGAAGGAAAGCAAACATGTGAATTTGAGGGAATGAGAATGCTACCCCACCGCAAGGTTCATCAAGTGGAGGCAAGAATCTCATGGGCTCCCTACACTACACAATCTTACTTTATGACATAAGCCCATGCCTCAAAACCCACTTCCAGGCAGGGGTGGAATTCTCATATTTGCCTCCTCACCCACCACAAAACTCTGTTCCCTAGCTACCAACTCCAATTATCTCCGTGGCAAGGGTCTGACACTGAACCAGACTTTTGGCAAAGTCAGTGTCATATTTAACTCTAAGGTAAGCTAACAACCACAGATCCCAGCCATCACTAAAACTGTCTTTATCCATCTCCATATTGTTGTCCAAATCCACCATTCTCTCAGCCTTTATGATGCTGCTGTCTTCAATAATGCCTTTGTTACTTCCAGATAAGACTATATTACATACTCTTGGCCAGCCTCCAACATTGTATCCTCTATAAACTTAAGGTCATTCAAACCTCGGCTACCCATATCCTCATTCACATCAATTCCAATTTGCCCATCATTGCTCACTGACCTACAATAGCTCCCAGTTAAGCAAAACCTCGATTTTAAAATACTCATACTTGTTTTCTAATCTATCCATGTGCTGGACTTTCCTTCTCTCTGCAATCTCCTCTCCCTTCATAACTCTGTGATATCAGTGCTCATCTGGGTTCTGGGTTCTTAAGCAGTCCCAATCTTAATTAACCCACTATTGGTCACTGGGCCTTCAGTTGCCTAGGCCCTAAGCTCTCTGCAACTTTCTCCCTATAACTCTCTGCCTCACTACCTTACTTTCCTCCATGACCACACTTCTTAAACCAAGCTTTTGATCACTTGTCCTAATGTAAATCAGTGTAGCCTAGTGTCAGATTTTGTTTTGTAATACCTTGGTTGATTTTATTATGTAAAAGGAGCTCCATAAACAAACGTTGCTGTTGTTATTATGCTGGTTTGGACTTCTGAAATAAAGCTTGAAGCATATTTTGCAACAATGCAAGTTTAGCGCAGTCAATGTGCATTTTAGAAGGATCACTTGAGAAATGTTGACCAAAAGGGCATGTTAATATAATCACATCTTAAATTATTATTGTCAAATGCCATTAAATTCAGACTTGTATTGGAACACTAATTTAGTTTCCAAAATACAAATGTTTGAAATCTTGATCATTGTATTGTCTTACCTCAATTATTCTCTGTGATCCTTCTAGTTAATTCAACATTAATTCATTGTTCAAACTCACAATGTCATCCAAAAAGCCAAAAGACTTGCATTTATATAGCACTTTTCAGCTCCACCAAATAACTCAAAGTGCCAAAAACTCTATGAGGTGCTTTTAAAATGTCATTGTTTTTGTTCAGCGAAACAGAACAAGAGATAAAAATTGTACAAGTTAACTTAAGTCATGGATTAAGATTGTGATATTTTAGGCATTTGTTTATCAGCAACCCGTTAGCTGTCAGAACTTTTTTATAAAATGCTGTTAGTTTAGGATTTGATTTATGAATACACTACAGTCAAAATCAGCTTTTGTTGTAGTTATAGAACATGCACAGAACATAGGACATAGAACAGTACACCACAATACAGGCCCTTTGGCCCACGATGTTGTGGCAACCTATTATGCGACTAAGATCAATCTACCCTGCACACCCTACATTTTACTATCATCCATGTGCCTATTCAAGAGTCGTTTAAATGTCCCTACTGTATCTGACTCCACTACCACTGCTGGCAGCGCATTCCATGCACCCACCACTCTCTGTGTAAAGAACCTACCTCTGACATCTCCCCTATACCTTCCTCCAATCACCTTAAAATTATGCCCCCTCATACTAGTCATTTCCACCCTAGGAAAAAAGTTTCTGACCATCCATTCTATCTATGCCTCATCATCTAGTAAATCTCTGTCAAGTCACCTCTCATTCTCCTTCGCTCCAATGAAAAAAACCCTAGCTCCCTCAACCTTTCCTCATAAGACCTGCCCTCCAGTCCAAGCAGCATCCTGGTAAATCTCTTCTGCACCCTCTCTAAAGCTTCCACATCCTTCCTATCATCAGGTGACTAGAACTAAATACAATATTCCAAGTGTGTTCTAACCAGAGTTTTATAGAGCTGCAGCATAACTTCACGGCTCTTAAACTCAATGCCCTTGCCAATGAAAGCCAACACACCACACACCTTCTTTACAACCCTATCAAATTGGGCAGTAACTTTGACGGATCTATGGGCGTAGACCCCAAGATCCCTCTGTTCCTCCACACTGCCGAGAATCCTGCCATTAACCCCGTATTCTGCATTCAAATTTGACCTCACTTCTTTAACCGCGTGTCTAACCCTCCCTCTACTGACTCCTTCTCCCGCCTCCAACACACCCCCTCCTCCTGGACACCACCCCAAGGCCTCCTACCCTCCCTCGACCTCTTCATCTCCAACTGCCGTCGAGACATAATCGCCTCAACCTCTCCACCCCTCTCACCCATTCCAACCTCTCCCCCGCAGAACGTGCAGCCCTCCACTCCGCTCCAATCCCAACCTCACCATAAAACCCGCGGACAAGGGAGGCGCAGTTGTAGTATGGCGCACTGACCTCTACATCGCCGAAGCCAGGCGCCAACTCTCTGACACCTCCTCCTACCACCCCCTTGATCATGACCCCACCCCCAACCACCAAACCATCATCTCCCAAACCATCCACAACCTCATCACCTCAGGTGACCTCCCACCCACAGCCTCCAACCTCATCATTCCCCAACCCTGCACCACCTGCTTCTATCTCCTTCCCAAAATCCACAAACCTGACTGCCCTGGTTGACCCATTGTCTCCACCTGTTCCTGCCCCACCGAACTCATCTCCACCGATCTTGACTCCATTTTCTCACCCTTGGTCCAGGAACTCCCTACCTACGTCTGTGATACCACCCATGCCCTCCACAGTCTCCAGAACTTCCTATTCCCTGGTCCCCAACACTTCATCTTTACGATGGACATCCAGTCCCTATACACCTGCATTCCCCATACAGATGGCCTAAAGGCCTTCAGCTTCTTCCTGTCCCGCAGGCCCGACCAGTCCCCCTCCACTGACACCCTCATCTGATTAGCCGAACTAATCCTCACCCTCAACAACTTCTCTTTCAATTCCTCCTACTTCCTACAGACAAAGGGGGTGGCCATGGGTACCTGCATGGGCGCAAGCTATGCCTGCCTCTTTGTAGGTTACGTGCAACAATCCGTCTTCCGTACCTAAACTGGCCCTAAACCCCACCTCTTCCTCCGTTACATTGATGACTGTATCAGCGCTGCCACGAGGAGCTCGAACAGTTCATCCACTTCACTAACACCTCCCACCCCAACCTTAAATTCACCTGGACCATTTCTAGTACCTCTCTGTCCTTCTGGACCTCTCTGGCAACCACCTAGAAACCGATATCCATTTCAAGCCTACCGACTCCCACAGCTACCTAGAATACACCTCCTCCCACCCACCTTCCTGCAAAAATTCCATCATCTATTCCCAATTCCTTCGCCTCTGCCGCATCTGCTCCCAAGATGAAGCATTTCACTCCCGTACATCTCAGATGTCCTCATTTTTCAAGGAATGCAAATTCCCCCCCGACAGTGGTCGAGAACGCCCTCGACCTTGTCTCCCACATTTCCCGCAACTCATCCCTCACACCCCGTCCCTGCAATAACAACCAAAAAAGAATCCCCCTCGTCCTCATGTACCACCCCACCAACCTCCAGATCCAAAGCATCATCGTCCGACACTTCCGCCACCTGCAATCCGACCCCACCACCAAAGATATTTTTCCCTCCCCACCCTTATCTGCCTTCCGGAGGGACCACTCCCTCCGCGACTCCCTTGTCCGCTCCACACTCCCCTCCAGCCCCACCACACCTGGCACTTTTCCCTGCAACCGCAGGAAGTGCTACACCTGCCTCTACACCTCACCCCTCACCCCCATCCCAGGCCCCAAGAAGACTTTCCACATCAAGCAGATGTTCACCTGCACATCGGCTAATGCGGTATACTGCATCCACTGTACCCGTTGTGGCCTCCTCTACATCGGGGAAACCAAGCAGAGGCTTGGGGACCGCTTTGCAGAGCACCTACTCTCGGTCTGCACTAAACAACTGCACCTCCCAGTCGCGAACCATTTCAACTCCCCCTCCCATTCCTCAGATGACATGTCCATCCTGGGCCTCCCGCAGTGCCACAACGATGTCACCCGAATGTTGCAGGAACAGCAACTCATATTCTGCTCGGGAACCCTGGAGCCCAATGGTATCAATGTAGACTTCACAAATTTCAAAATGTCCCCTCCCCCTACCACATCCCAAAACCAGCCCAGATCGTCCCTAACCTGTCCTTCCTCCCACCTATCCCCTCCTACCACCGCAAGCCCCACCCCCATCTCTTACATACTAACCTCATCCCGCCCCCTTGAACTATCCGTCCTCCCTGGACTGACCTATCCCCTCCCTACCTCCCCACTTACACTCACTTTACTGGCTCCATCCCCGCCTCTTTGACCTGTCTATCTCCTCTCCACGTATCTTCTCCTCTATCCATCTTCTATCGGCCTCCCCCTCTCTCCCTATTTATTTCAGAACCCCCTTCCCCTCCCCTATTTCTGAAGAAGGGTCTAGAAATGTCAGCCTTCCTGCTCTTCTGATGCTGCTTGACCTGCTGTGTTCATCCAGCTCTACGCCTTGTTATCCCACTTCACACTTTTCTGGGTTGAATTCCATCTGCCATTTCTTTGCACAACTCTGCATCCTGCCTGTGTCCTGTTGCAACGTACAACAGCCCTCCATGCTATCCACAACTCCACAAACCTTCGTGTCATCGGCAAACTTACTAACCCACCTTTCCACTTCTCATCCAAGTCATTTATAAAGATCACAAAGAGCAGAGGTCCCGGAACAGATCCCTGCAGAACACCACTGGTCACCGAGCTAGGGCCAGGCTGAATACTTTACATCTACTATCGCCTTCTGCCTTCAATTGGACAACCAGTTTTGTATGCAGACAGCCAAATTTCCCTAAATCCCATGCCTCCTACTTTCTGAATGAGACTACCAAGTGGAACCTTATTGAATGCCTTGCTAAAGCCCATATACACTACTTCCACTGCTCTGCCTTCATCAATGTATTTTGTCGCACCCTCAAAGAATTCAACAAGGCTTGTGAGGCATGACCTGCCCGTCATAAAGCCATGCTGACTATTTCTAATCAAACTGTGCTTTTCCAAACAATCATAAATACTATCTCTCAGAATTCTCTCCAATAATTTGCAAACCACAGAAATAAGACTGACCGGTCTGTAATTCCCAGGATTATCCCTATTCCCTTTCTTGAGCAAGGGAATGACATTTGCCACCCTCCAATCATCTGGTACTACTTCAGTGGACGGTGAGGACACAAAGATTATTGCCAAAGGGGCAGCAATCTCTTCCCTGGTTTCCCATTATAACCTTGGGTATATCCCATCTGGCCCTGGGGACTTATCTCTCCTCATGATTTTCAAAATTTCTCGCACATTCTCCTTCCTAACATCAACTTTTTCGAGCATATCTGCTGTTTCATGTTGTCCTCACAAACATCCAGGTCCCTCTCACTGGTGGATACTGAAGCAAAGTATTCATTAAGGACCTCCCCTCCCTCCTCTGACTCTGCACACAAGCTCCCCCACTATCCCTGATCGGCCCTACCCTCACTCTGGCCATCCTCTTGTTCCTCACATAAACACAGAACGCCTTGGGGTTTTCCTTGATCCTATCCACCAAGGGTTTTTCATACCCCGTTCTAGCTCTCCTGAGTCCATTCTTCGGTTCCTTCCTGGCTACCTAGCAGCCCTCTAGAGCCCTGTTCCAACTTTGCTTCCTCAACCTTAAGTAAGCTTCCATCTTCCTCTTAACTAGATGCTCCACATTCTTGTAATCCAAGGTTCATTCACCTTACCATCCCTTCCTTGCCTCAGTGGGACAAACCTATCCACTAATTGTAGCAACTGCTCCCTAAACAATCTCCACATTTCTATCGTGCATTTCCCTGAGAACATCAGTTCTCAATTTACGCTCCGCAGCTCTTGCCTAATCTATTCATTCATAGGATATGGACATTACTAGCTAGGCCAAATGGGCCCAAGCTTTGCCTGCCTCTTCGTAGGATACGCGGAATATCTTGGCGAGGTGCTTATTGGCATCGATAATATATTGAAGGCTGCAAATAACATCACGTAGTTTCTCCGTTCCCAGGAAGTACTGGGAAATGAAGGGTACCCAATCGGACATATCCCAAGTCTGTTTTCTGAGGAGGTCATTACGGTTTATCGCTGTGGCACGTCAGAACCGGCAGTCAATGAGTTGAGCATCGGGATCCTGCTCCTATGAGGGCGTCCTTCAACACCTTCAGGTGTCTGTCACGTTCCTCCTCATCCCAACAGATCCTGTGTATGTGTAATCGCACAGTCACCAAGCAGAGGCTCATAGTCAAGTTTGGTACCCATGAACAAAAACAAAAGTTGCTGGTAAAGCTCAGCAGGTCTGGCAGCTTCAGTGAAGAAAAAATCAGATTTAATGATTCGGGTCCGGGGACCCTTCCTCAGCACTGAGGAAGTGTATGCGGGAGAGTTCTGAGGAAGGATCACCGGATTCAAAATGTTAACTCTGATTTTTTTCTTCACAGATGGTGCGAGCTGAGCTCTTCCAGCAATTTCTGTTTTTGTTCCTGATTTACAGCATCCACAGTCCTTTCAGTTTTAACTTGGTACTCATGAGGACAGCCTCAACCAGGATCTTGGATTAATGTCGCACAACAGATGAGCCCACCACACTATACACTCTCATATACACACTCACACACAAGCATACAAACACACATTCACTCACACAAACACACCCTTACTCACACACACACACGCACACACAAATCTATGGGGTGAATTTGAACTGGCAGATGCATTCTATTTTGTTCAAAAAGCCCACAACTTATAGAGTCAGTCAATGTGGCATTTTATAAGTTCCTACTTTAGAAATAAAACTAGTCTGATTCCAAACTAAAGCGCAAGCAGATTCTAAATAAGATCTCACACCTAACATCCCACTTCCTACAGAGGAAGGGGGTGGCCATGAGTATCCACATGGGCCCAAGCTATGCCTGTCTCTTCGTAAGATATGAGGAACAGTCCCTATTCTGCAGTTACACTGGCTCTATCCTCCACCTCTTCCTCTGCCATATCGATGGCTATATTGGCGCTACCTCATGCTCCCATGAGGAGCTTGAACAGTTCATCAACTTTACTAACCCCTTTCACGCCAAACTCAAGTTCACCTCGACCATCTCTGATACCTCCCTCTCCTTCCTGGACCTCTCTGTCTCCATCTCTGGTGACCGCCTCGAAACTGACATCTATTTCAAGCCCACCGACTCCCACAGCTAGACTACACCTCCTCGCACCCAGTTTCCTGCTAGAATGTGATTCCCTACTTCCAATTCCTCTGCCTCTGCCGTGTCTGCTTCAAAGATGGGGCATTCCACTCCTGAACACCCCAGATGTCCTCCAATTTCAAATACCGCAACATCCTCCCTCCAGTGTTCGAAAATGCCCTCAACCATAACTCTTGTATTCTCCGCACCTCTGCCTTCACATCCCCCCCCACCAAAAAATAAAGACAGAATCCCCCTTGTCCTCACATACCACCCCACCAACCTCGGCGTCCAACATATCATTCACTGCCACTTCCGCCACCTACAATCCGACCCCACATGCAAAGAGATACTTCCCTCCCCAACCCTTTCTGCCTTTCGTAGGGACAGTTCTCTCCGTGGGTCTCTCATCCGCTCCACACTTCCCACTAGCCCCACCAACCACGGCGCCTTTCCCTGCAACCACAGGAATTGCTGCACCTGCCCCTACACCTCCCCCCTCACCTCCATTCAAGGCACAAAACAAACCTTCCACTTTAGACAGGGGTTCACCTGCACATCCGTCAACTTGGTCTACTGCATCCACTACTCCCAATGTGGTCTCCTCTATATTGGTGAAACCAAACAGAGACTCAAAAATCATTTTGTAGAGCATCTGCACTCTGTACGCAACAAACAACAACACCTTTTGATTGCAAACCATCTTAACTCCCCCTCCCACTCCCTGGGTGACATGTCCATCCTGGGCGTCCTCCAGTGTCACAATGACGCCACCTGCAAACTGGAGGAGCAACACCTCATATTCCACCTCGGGAGCCTACAGCCCAATGGCCTAAACGTGGATTGCACCAGTTTTAAAATCTCCCCACCCCCAGCCTCATCCCATGCCCAAACACCCCTCTCATCCCCACCTCCTTGACCTGACACAACCTGTCCATCTTCTCTCCCACCTATCCACCTCATCCATCCCACTGGCCAATCCCCACCACTCCCTACCTGCACTCACCTGTCACCATCCCACTTACCTTCCCCAAACCCAACCCTCCTCTCTCTATTTATTTCTTAGCTCCCTTTCCCCTCCCCATTTCTGAAGAAGAGTCATGTCCCGAAACGTCAACTTTCCTGTTCCTCTGATGCTGCCTGGCCTGCTGTGTTCCTTCAGCTCCACACTGTGTTATCTCATACCTCAAATGCATTGTCTGACCTAAAATGTCACCTCTTCTCTACACTGATAAAACCTATAGTTCTCCCAGGACAGAGACTTAAAAGAAATTTGGGTTTTACATGTATATATGTTAAGAATTAAAGCCTTCTAACTGATTAAAGATTTAACAGTATCTCGGGTTTGTTTAATACATCCTCATCAATGGCGTGGCCCTTTGATCTTTTAGTTATAAATTCTGTGTCTGATGCCACCTATCTCACTAACAGCTGAAGAAGGAACGAGGACCCAAAGGCGTGTGTTTTCAAATAAACCGGTTGGACTATAACCTGGTGTCGTGTGATTTCTGACCTTGTCCAATACCAGCCCAACACCAGCAACTCCACATCATGGCCCTGATAACGTGATGATGAGTCACTTTCTTGAACCACTACAGTCCATTTGATCCAGGTACGCCTTCAGTGATTTTAGTAAGGGGAATCCAGGATTTCTAACAACAGGCAGAGAAGGAAGAGCATTATAATTCTGAGTCAGGGTGATGTGTGACTTGGATGGGAACTTGTCTTGACTCTCTTTGTACTTCTAGGTGGTAAAGGGCACAGATTTGGGAGATGTTGTTGAAGGATCCTTTGTCAGTAGCCATATTGCTATAGCGTATCTTGGACATGGCATGCACCGCTAACATTTTATGTCATTTGGAGAGGGACTGAGTGTTGAGGTGTCAATAAAGGTGGCTATTTTGACCTGAATGGTGTCAAGCTTTGTGAGTGTTGCACAAATCCAGGCAAGTATTCCATCACTTTCCTGACACATGCCTTGTAGGTAATGGACAGGCGCTGGGGAGACTGGAGGTGAGTTTCTCACTGCAGATTTCCGAGCCTTTTACCTCGTCTTGTAACCATAGATATAAATATATTGCTGGTCCAGTTAGTCTCTGCTCAACATTAACCCCTAGGATTTTGATAGTGGGGATTCAGCAGTGGTAACACATTTGAAGTTCAAAGGGAGATGATTAGATTTAGATGTTGGAGTTGATCATTGCCTGTTTCTTGTGTTGTGTGAATGTTACTTGATCAAGTGGACTGTAGTGGTTCAAGAAAGTGGCTCATCATCACATTATCAAGGGCCATGATGTGGAGTTGCCGGTGTTGGACTGGTATTGGACAAGGTCAGAAATCACACGGCACCAGGTTATAGTCCAACAGGTTTATTTGCAAACACAAGCCTTTGGATCCTCGCTCCTTCTTCAGGCTATGAATGTTACTTGTCATTTAAGATCACTCATGTCAATTCTTTCCACTAGAATAGAATCCCTACAGTGTGGAAACAGGCTCTTCAGCCCAACAAGTCCACATCGACCCTCAGAGCATCCCACCCAGACCCATCCCACTAACCTACACATCCCTGAACACTACGGGCAATTTCGCATGGCCAGTCCACCTAGCCTGCACATCTTTGGACTGTGGGAGGAAACGGAGCACCGGGAGTGTACCCACGCAGACACGGGAAGAATGTGCAAACTCCACACAGACAGACATCCGAGGGTTGAATCGAACCCAGGTCCCTGATGCTGTGAGGCAGCTACGCTAACCACTGAGCCACCGTGCTGCCCAGTATTTTGCTGACATTAAGAAAGTAAATTGATAACACTGTAAGTGGCAGATTCCTGCTCTTTTTTATGGACAGGACACACACATTGCCAGGTAAATGCCAGTGTTGTTTTGCACTGGAACAGCTTGGTTTGGAATACTGCTAGTTTTGAAGTACAAGTCTTCCAAACTGTTGTCAGGATTGCCAGAATGTTGACAGGGTTCATAGCCTTTGCAATATCTATTGCTTTCAGCCATTCCTTGGTATATCATGGAGTGAATTGAATTAGTTGTAGATCGACATCTGTGATGCTATAGACCTCAGGAGGATGCCAGGATGGCTCACTCACTTGGTACTTCTGGCTGAGGTGGTTGTAAATACTTCCACCTTGAACTGATGTGCTGGGCTCCCCCATCATTAAAGATGGGAAGATTTGTGAAACTCCTCCTCATGTTAGTTAATAAATTGTCCACCACCATTCACAACTGTGGTAGGAATGCACAGCTTAAATTTTCTTCATTAATATGGATTTCTAAGCTCTGTCTGTCGCGTGATGCTTCCATTGTTTGACATGCTGCTTTGTTGCGTTAGCAGGTTGGTTTGCCTAGTACAGATACTTCTCCTGGCATGCCCCGGCACTCTCCGTTGAACCAGGATTAATTCCTATTGGTGGTAACAGTAGGATGCAGGATATGGCAGACCATCAGATTAAAGACTGTGGTTGAATACTATTAAAAGCAGTTGGAGGATGACAGCTGGCCACGACACTAGAATAATTCTGAAGCTTTTGTTTATATTGTGCCATAGGATCTTTAATGTCCACTTGAGCCACCAGATCTTAGCTAAATATCTCATACAAGTGTAACATCTTCCATGATGTAACATTCCCTTTGTACTGCATATGTTGATGTTTGATTGTTTAACATTATACACATTCTTAAGTGCTGGAGAAAAGATTTATTCAAATTTTATATGATTGTTTATGCAGTTATAACAAAAGAAATGCAAGAATTTCAAAAACTGCAAAGTATTTTCAGAACTGCAAAACCTAAGTACCGTAGACAATTCTATCCTACCTTTAATCGTATATATGAACCGATCAACCGTTTAATGTCTGCTAGAAGCAAAGTGATAACGTGTGCAAATACTCTTACAAAAAAAACTATGTAAAGTAAATGTTAAGTAATTTAGAAGTATTAGAATCCCACATCTGTGAATGCACTATAGCTTCTGTTTTCTTGCAGATAATGGTGCATTGCTGTACTTCTGTCTTCTTTTCAATTTGCTGAATGTCAGACCTCCTGCCTGTATCCTGTTCTAAGAACCCTGCAGCCCTTGGTCAATGAGCTATGTCTCTCTTCTAATTAAGCATATCTGAGTCTACTGAAGAATGACTGGTGATAGTTCTTACATACAGGATAACAAGTAGAAGAAGTATTGTTTTCTGCTACCTGAACCGCTGATGAGAGCACGCGTGTTTCCTTTCCTTTACTTTCCCGTTCTGTCTAGCAGGTCGCCTTCCTGAGAAATGATTACACACAAGTGCCAGTACCCAAATAGCCATTCCTCAGATGTGTGAGCCCTATCACCACTTTCAGACAGGACACCACTGTTTGTACCAAAGTGGATGAACTAACTGCACAGCACAAAATGTGAGGAGATGTCACTTCCTGGTGCAGCTTCAATAAAATAAGAAAAACACTGATCTCTGGAGAGGACAAACCATTTGCTAAAAGGTGGTTTCTGGTTTGTGATTAATTTTGAAGAGAACAATAGTTCAGCAATTCCACAGAGCAGACAAATGTTTAAAGCATCTCTTCCCTCCCAACAGAATACGTCCACAAATTTTGTCCTCCAATTGAACTTTAAATGCCCCATCACAATTTGTGCAGGCCCCTTTGGTAAATGCCTTGAGGGATTGAGCAAATATCAATGACAAAAGGAAAAATTACAATTTGAATTAGAACTCAACTTTCTTCAGTTGAAGCAACATAACAGAATCTTGAAAAATATTACCTTCTGACTAAAATAATGAATGCTTAAGCAGTTTACTGTTCACATTCTTCTGAAAAGGCCTATGGCAAATCATTTTGTTCAGCTTGTAAAAGCATTTTTGAGAACTGACAGTGGCTTCTGAAACTATGTACACTTATTTCTTTTATCCTAAATCCCAAAATGCAATTTCACTTCCCCTTCCCTGTTGTTTTTTGGCCATATTTAAAATGAGCCCAAACAGCAACATGCTCCCAGCCCCAAAAGTGTTGTTCCGTCTGCATTAGCAAACGGAACATGGGAGCAGCCAATGGAGGCTTTCCATTTGATATTCTTTCTGACCTGTGAGAAAATGATTTATGTTCGTTTGGCATTAATCCTCAGTAGCATAACTGCAAATAGAAAAAGAGCAAAATGCAGACTTTAACTTCTGCTGCCAAATGACATCAATGCATGCAAATGGCTTTTTAAAACTCAATCGCATCAATTGATGCCCACTTTTATTAAATTTAGGTCTTCAAACACAGTACTATCCCACTTACTGGATAAAAGTATGCCATACATCTTATGAAAAAGCCATAATTCATCCATCCTAAATTTTTTTCATGCTGAAAGATTTCAAGGGCAAATATTCCAGTGATTTCTTTATTTAATAAGTCCATAATTTGTTCAATTTATGGCAATCATCATCTTTAATAACAACAAAATATTTCACTCAGTATGTTGCAGTGTATAGATTTATTTATCTGATTAACTGTCTTTTACTTTTATGCAATTGCTTACGAAGGAACAAATTTCAATCCTTTAATATTTCCACACTCTCATTGCTTTATGTCATGTATATTGTGTTTTCGGAGGTTACGAGCACACAAAGTAACAGAAATATTTTAACAGAATCATTGCGAAAAGATGTATGTGCATTAGAAAATCAGCACGGCAGCAAAATGTTTAACTTGAAGACAGGTCTCCAAAAATGGAGTTTCAGTAAGTTTTATGAGGCAAATATTCTAAAGATCGTGAACCAAGAAAAATCAATTCTTTCACAAGGAAGAACGCCAAATTAATAAAAGCCTTCATAAATCATTGTAATCAACACGGCCCCCCTCTTTGTGAAAAAAAGGTCATAATGCAAATTATGCTGGCTGATTGAACAAAAGCTTGAATAATCCTTATGGAATTCATATGTTTGTGATCTCTATAGCTTCGGCATTTCTCTTCCAGTGATTCAAGTTCCACAGGATTGGTTGCATTTCTCATACATTCCAATACTTTGAAATTATGGTCCCATGAATAGGAAGCAGGAATCAGTGTATAATACTGGCCAAGAGTGTGTGTAATACTGTTCAGGATTCTGTGTAATACTGGTCACGTTGGGTTGAGTTTCTTTCATTAAGAATGTCTGTTTAAATTAGTATTTTATACTTTTTCCATTCTGTCTTCAGATGGTAAACTTTTAACAGCATTCTGGTATGCGCAGCTTGTAACCATGCATACCAGCCAGGGAGCTTGCTGTAGGAGTGCTGGCATGTACTGAGCTCTCAAAAGAATGTTTATTCATGTTAAAGATTTCTGCTATATATTAGGTATGGTCTTGTATGGATGTATTCCTACATTCAATGGACAATCCTTCAAGATGTTCTAGCGTCTATGGGACTTACTTTGATTTTATGTTGTAAACCCGAGATCCCAAATTGAGGAATTTTGTCAGGCAGGATCTCTCACCTCCACCTCCTTTCTGTGTGTTGTTAAGATAAAATAGCAACTTCCAATTAGTGTTTTTAACATAGTCAATGTACCAAGCTTTGGTCAACAAAATACTGATGGCTGTATTCTTTATGATGAAAGAAGCCTCTGAGAGCTCATGAAATCTTTAATGTCAATGATAAATAATAATGTTGTCAGTCACCTGTTATAACTCCTGTGGGGAAACCATACACTAAAATAACCAAATCAAAATATTATCAAAGAAAATTAAATTCTTGTAGCCTATTAATATCCACTTTAGGGCTATGCCTTACTCCGCTTTATGTCAGTAGTTTGAGGGTGGGGGGGGTGGGGGTGCATGGAGTGACCATGATAGTGACCCTGCTCAGGCCTTGAGTGTGAAGGAGGGGGTGCCTGCATCAACAATCTCCTTTCAACATCAGACACTGTTCCTCTCTGTTAGATGTGGCCCCATGTGGTTCTCTCTCTTTTGTTTGTCTTTTATATAAATGATTTGGATGACAATTTAGGAGACATGTTTAGTAAGTTTTCAGAAGATGCAAAAATTGGTGGTACAGTGGATGGTGAAGAAGGTTATTTAAGATTAGAAAGATCTTGAACAATTGGGTGAATGGGTTGAGAAGTAGCAGATGGAGTTTAATTTAGACAAATGTGAAGTTTTGCACTTTGGTCAAACAAACAAGGGCAGGACTTATCCAGTTAACAGTAGAGCCCTGGATTGTGTTGTGAAACAGAGAGAGCAAGGGGTTCAGGTACATAATGCTTTTGAAGTTTGCATCACATGTAGACAGGGTAGTGAAGAAGGCGTTTGGCACACTTGCCTTCATTGCTCAGAACTTTGAGTATAGGAGTTAGGACATCATGTTGAGGTTGCACACAACATTGGTGAGGCCTCTTCTGGACTACTGTGTATAATTCTGGTTGCCCTGCTGCAAGAAGGATATTATTAAATTGGAGAAGGTTCAAAAAGACTTACAAGGATGTTGTGCTGCCGGGATAGGAATGTTTGAGGTATAAAGATAGGCTGGGACTTTTATCACCAGAGCATAGGAGGTTGAGGGGTGACCTTATAGAAGGTTATAAAATCATGAGGGGCATAGATAAGGTGAAGAGCAAGTATCCTTTTCCTCAGGTGAGGGAGTTCAAAACTGGGGGATTTACTTTTAAGGTGAGAGGAGAAAGATTTTAAAAAAATGAGGGGCACCTTTTTTACACAGAGAGTGGTTCATGTGTGGAATGAACTGCCAGAGGAAGTGGTGGATGCAGTACAGTCACAACAGTTCAAAGACATTTGGATAAGTACATGAAAAGCTTTAAACTTTAAGCTTTATTGTCATGTGTACTCAAATACAGATGAACAGGAGTACAGCGAAAAATGTACACTGTCAGCACATACGGGACCTTCTTAAGTATGAAGATACCTAGGTGCAAAACTTAGGTACAAGTTGCAACATTGAGAAACAAAATTAAAAGTAAAGTGTTACCATTGTTCTTAGTATAAGTAGAAAAATGAAGAAATAAAGTTAAAGGTTAGCATTACCATCCTTCCTAGAAAAAAGCAATAAAGGTAAAAGTTCAACAGTCTTTCTTAAGTGCACTCCCTGCAAGGGCTTGGTCTCCTCTGCTTTGATCTGCTGCCCAGGAAACCTTGGGTTTCTTGCTCTCGATGTTGGAGATGCCAGGGGACATCTATCATCGACACTTCGGCTTCTCTCTAACTATGCTAGGCTCTGGCCCACAGCTGCTTCCCTGCACCGGATCTCCAGCTAACACTGCTGGGCAACCATGGCAGCTCTCCCCATCGCTGCTGCTGCCTCTCTCTCCAGAATTCCAGAAGGTAAGTGAAAAAAGACGAGTAGGAGAGAGAAGAAAAAAGAAGAGCGCAGGCGGCCTGGAGCGGACAGGCCTACCATGCTGGTACTGCCAATGCAAATAGCTGAATGATGAAAAGGAGACAGTGAGAAGATGATGATAACAAGGAGCAGGAGGGAGAATGTAGTGAGGAGGGAAAGAGGATGATAAATTCAGGGAATGGACTGAAGAGGGGATGGGCAAAGCAGCTTCTCATTGCCAATGGCCAGCATTTACAAGGGGTCACCTCCAATTAGGTAAGGGTTGGAGGGATATGGGCCAAATGCAGGCAAGTGGGACTAGTTTGGTTTGGGACCACGGTTGGCACGGACTAGTTGGACCAAAGGGTCTGTTTCCATGTTGTATGCCTCTACTACTCTCCAGCAATCCCTTCATCAACAAAACCATCCATCTCTGCCTGATCCCAACCTCCTGGGCCTTCCCTCCCTTACCTTCGTGAGACACACTTACCTAGTCCTGGACTCTTGGTTTTGGCTGGCATCTCCCTGAGGTGGGTCTTCCTCTCAGGTCTGTCGTGTCTCCAGCTGGTTATCAATGCTGCTTGTTGGGCAGCCAGTAACCGTCATGATGCTTTTTTTGCCGACTCCTCAGATGGCAGACGAGAAGTTGCACCATCCTAAAAATTGTGGTGTAATGCCTGAAAGGACTAGATTCTTATTTCATTGTAAAGTTTTCTTTCCCACTTTGTGTTCAGCTGAATCCTTCTAATGTCATGGAGTCATAGAGATGTACAGTACAGAAACAGACCCTTTGGTCCAAGTCATCCATGCTAACCAGATATCCTACATAAATCTAGCCCCATTTGTCAGCATTTGGGCCATATCCCTCTAAACCTCCCGATTCACATACCCTTCCAGATGCCTTTTAAATGTTGTAATTATACCAGCCTCCACCACTTCCTCTGGCAGCTCATTCCACACACGCACCACCCTCCACATGAAAAAGCTGCCCCTTATTTCCCTTTTAAACCTTACCCCTCTCCCCTTAAACCTATGCCCTCTAGTTTTTGACTCCACGAGCCCAGGGAAAGGGCCTTTCTGTTTACCCTGTCTACGCCCATCATGATTTTATAAACCTCTATAAATGTCACACCTCAACCTTCAACGCTCCAGGGAAAATAGTCCCAGCCTATTCAGCCTCTCCCTATGGCTTAAACCTTCCAAGCCTGGCAACATCTTGTAAATCTTTTCTGAAACCTTTCAAGTTTCACAACTTCCTTCCCACAGCAAGGAGACCAGAATTGCACGCAGTATTCCAAAAGTGGCCTCACTAACGTCCCGTACAGCGGCAACATGACGTCCCAACTCCTATACTTAACACACTGTCCAATGACAGCAAGCATTCCAAAAGTCAGACAGCTGTTGTTGAAATTTGATGTCCTTTGGGTGATGCTGCTCCCTAAAATGAACATTCTTATACGTAGCAACTTTTATTTTCTAAGCAACTTTCCTCTAGATTTAAGAAAATACCAAATCCATCTGAGGTTTACACATATGACTGCTTTGTGGTCTTTCTTTAAAACATTCTTTTAGATGTGCAGCATTGAAATTATATTTTTGAACTTGTCATTATTTAAAAATGTGCTCAGAACGGAATAACTGAAGAAACACAGCTGAAGTTGTTAAGGAAAGTGATTACATGACGTAAAATCATATTGGCCTGAATATTTTGCTTAGAGTCAGAACTCTATTTCTGACCCTGATTGGAATAAAAATTAGTTACTTACCCTTTAAATGACTTCTGTTTTGGAGATTCCTCAATTTAAAAAAATGACTATGTTGGTAAAAAATGTAAGCTGTATTGTTCTCGGCGATATTCATGTCTATTTCTGTTGACGAAAACACTTAAAGCTCTTTCACTAAATCGTTCCAAATAATTTTTGTTCCATATTTTTTAATAGTTAAATGTCAGCACATGTTCCAACGAGCTTGGCATTCATATGAAAGTTTTTAAAAAAGGCAATGTTTCTGATATTGCTGTGATGGAAAAGGTGTTGGAATAGAATAAAGTGACTTTTTTTGAGCGGTTGCATTTTTATCAAGCCTCTGAAACTGTTCTTTTCTTTATGACCCAGATTCTGCTAACATGACTTTGAGGAACAGAAAATGCCAAGTGTTCTTTGTCACGGAGAAAGTCAACCGCTCTTCCTAAGTGTGTTTCTCTCTCTCTCTCTCTCTCTCTCTCGCTGATGTATGTCTGGAAAAATCAGTAACTGGATTGTGATGACATGTCTTTAGCTAATAAGAAAAGAAGCTGGGAAGATCATGTGACCAATTGGCCTGGCTTTTCATTTGATTTTGATGATTCTGGTGCAGTCTGTTGTCATGGGCTTGTGGCTCCTCATCTAAAATTAAGCATGGAAAGCGATGAAAACTCACAAACAGACAAGAAGAAAAGATTTTCTAGTGTTTCTTTACCAGAATCTTGCCATAACTCTGATCTGTCTGCCCTTCAAGCAAAGCAACTGTGTGAGCATAGAAGAGAGGTGGATGAAAATGATAATCTTGAAAGTGAAGAGTATATTCTTTCTTTAGAAGCAAGTACAGAGACCCTAGTCCATGTATCAGATGAAAACTCAGATCTCAGTTGTGCTGAAGATTATGTTGCAGGAGAACTGCTGACCTCAGGGAATGAAGGAGCACTATTTGAAAAATCACCTGTAGCAAAGATTGACCAAGTGACCAAGAATAGACCTGAGACTTTTGGAATAGAAAATGACCCTGATTATGATTCTGTCCCTGAAGAAGAGACAAAAGACGATGAGAAAACAAGTGAGTCTGAACACCTGGAATCTTCAGAGGAGTTAAATCTGAGGAGAAATATGGTTAGGAGTTCGCATGCAATTATTCCAACAGAGGAGCTTCTCCATACTGCAGTAATTGCACAGCAGCGTAGAAAACATGACATGCCGAGAAATGAATGTGATGGGGAGGTTACTGTGAATATGACTGGACAACTTGACACGAATGGTGATGTACAAACGACATCAGAGGTTATCCCTGTGAATTGTAAAATGGCATCTCAGACATGCTCAGAGGAGAGTTTGGATCAAACATTTCTGGAGGAATTCAGTCTGGATGTAGGACAAGCTGAAAATTTTTCTGATACCACAAATACTAATACGAGTGTTGCAAAGCAGAGCCCCCAAATATTAAATTCACAGCAAACTACAAATAACTATAATCCTACAGATAATACCATAAAACTTCGAAAGAGAAAGGTAAGAAAATAATCTTTTAATTTACTCGACTTAATCTGTTGATTGATTAATTATGTTCAAACAATTTTTATATCTGGCTCTCATTTTAACCATATCCACTAGAGTGGAGTAAGATTTTAGGTTAGACAAAGCACTAGTTTGTCCATTTATGATGTTTGTATGACATTGAGAAATTGCACATTCAAGCATAAGCTTTTAAGTCCTGACAATGGTGTAAGAAGGTGCTATTGAATGCCTACCTCGATCAATTTTCCATGCCACTAACTTTAATAAAAAGGATAACTGAAATTCGTTTATAATGGACAGTAAGTTCAATACTGGCCATTACCACATTTTGTGCAGATTCCACATGCTCCATCTCTATGCAATTCATTTGTGTTCTGTTGATGAAAATGTTGAGGCTTTGGAATTACAGCAAAACTAAAGTCTAAAAGATGGAGCAGCAATGGACTGCTGGGTTTCCAGTAACAGTGATAACATTTGATACTGCGCGGTAGTTTAGCTCAATGCACTCAGTTAGGGTTCATGTGCTTATCTTTGGGTCACTCAACAGAGATTTATTGAAGGAAAGTAAAAAGCCTCAACTCAAGGAGGTGAAGAAGCAAAAAGATCAAGTCAGACAAGCATTGCTGTTTGCAGAGCCTTGTTGTGTGCAAATCAATTTTCAGTGTTTATTCATTAAACAAAAATGATTGCAATTCAAATATAATCAATTGCATGTGACGTGTGTTCAGAGGTTCTGTGACATGTGATAAAGATGCTTCATAAATGCAAGTCTGTTCTTTCTTAGCATGACAAATCCCTGCCCTGATATAGTAGACAATTAGGCAATCAAAGAATGACATATCCAGTAGCTAAGAGCTATGATGACATCCTGACGCAGCCCAGTGTGATTGTCTATAATTCATTTAGTGATTAACAAAGCAAAGAACAACATGGATAAGGCACAATGCCTCAACCTAGTCTCAAGCGTAGCACTTGAAAATCTTAGAGCCAACTTCCTCACATCTGCGGTGTTATGATGCTTTTCCCTATATCAGAATAAGTCCTACAGTGAATTTACCATGTTTTTCAGCCACAGTTTTTAACCCTTTTAGGCTGGCTTTAAGTAACAAGCTAGTTTAACTAGAGTTAGCCTCCCACAACCTCTTTCTAATTGTTGCAATCATGTTAATTAACAGACAACACAAACTTGACTTGGACACAGACATAACAAGGTGTAGAGCTGGATGAACACAGCAGGCCAAGCAGCATCATAGGAGCAGGAAAGCCTTCCTGCTCCGATGATGCTGC
>JAHRHZ010000248.1:70294497-70332604 GCA_024137785.1 Ginglymostoma cirratum
CTTGATTTCTCTCCATGGATGCTGTCTGCCACATTGTGATCTCCAGCACTTTTTATTTTTAGTTCAGAGTCCAGCATCTGCAGTAATTTGCTCCTGCCTCTGTCATCGTAGCTTCCTTAAATAGACTGAGCCATATCTGAGAGTGTAGCAGTGGCACTGCCAAGGACTCGGATTGGGCCAGCAGCGTTCTGGGAGGGAGGGTTGTGGGGTGACTGAGCTGCTTTCCTCAATTGCCAGCAGCGCAGTGAAAGCACGAGCAAAATGTCATGCCAGTGTCATGCTATCCCCTGGAGTGAGGATCACCTCCTGCTTTTATCCCCAGCAATGGAAACTGATCTCCTTTGGTAAAGATTAGCCTAAATTATGGCCTATAAACTTTGAAAGAAGTTCCCAGCTTTTTTAAAAACTAAATCACTGTGTTGTCACTAATATAAATTACAGAATGCTTGTTTGTGGTAGGACAAATAAGCTATCAATATAAGAACAGTTGGTTCATTCAGTTACTTCAATATTAAAACAAAATACATTCAGAATAATCAACATATGCCTTCTCCCAATGTTTTATCTTAACATTGACCATCTTAATGGATATCATGGACTTTCAATATTTCTGATTACATCAAAGCCTATTTATGGCAATGTTATAATCATTTAGTATCTAACCTGTCAGGAGGTCATTAATAACAAATAATATAATCAATAGGTAACCCACAAGTCAACCTTATGGTTGACAATATCAATAAAAAGTAGCTCAGCAGAAGAGAAATATTATAGTTACTTCTGATTCTTTCCGATAGCTTTTTTCTTGAAAAAAAACTGTTAAAGATCTAAAGGCCATAAACATGATAGTGCTATAGTTGAAAAATGTGTCAAGGAAATGGGATATGTCCAAAAGTATTTCGTAGTTGGCATCAACTTTAGGTTTTAAAAGTTATCAGGAGATAGAAGGGATAACATAAGTGATCAATAGTGATCGAGTCTATTGTTTTAGTGTTCTGGGATTAGCAATAGAAAAGGTATGATTATTAACAAAGTTTGATATTTTCTAACAATTGTAAGTCATAAACTCAGATCTCCAAAGTTTTTAATCATTTAGTTAACACACAGATTATACCTTGTGGCAACAATATTTTCTGCTGTGAGCGTTGTTCTAGATACCTTACAGAAAAACAAATTAAAAAGCATCAAATGTTGATTGTGCATTGGACATGTGCATTGGACAAGTTACTGGACTGGGGATGGTGACTAGAATTAATTAATGCAGAGATATATTTCATCTCCCATCATGACATATTAAAATTATTTAGTTTTAAACAAGAGGATCTTGAAATAAAAAGTTAATGTCAGTAAATATGACAATAGACCTGTTGAAAAACCCCTGACTGGTTCACTTATTGCCCTCGGGTAAGAAAGCCTGCTACTTAGCTAGTTCTAACCTAAGTGCATCTCCACTTCTCCACCAGGGATTTTGAGGGGAATTATCAATGGCTACTTCTTTGATTTTGGAATTGAGTAATAATTTGCTTCTCTAATTTTGAAGGAAAATAAGGAAATGGGAGAGACATTAAATGAATGCATTGGCCTGGATTTTCACAGCTACTCAGCTTAGGGGAGGTGCAATGAAGTGTCAGTAGACTGATTCTTGGGATGAGAGTGTAGTCTTACAAGGAAAAATTGAATGGGATGTGTCTAAAGTCTCAAGAATTTAAATCAGTGAGAGGTGATATCTTTGAAATGACAGAAGATTCCGAGAGAACAGTGATGTTGAGAGGTTGTTCCCTGGCTGGAGAGTCCAAAACTAAAAGTTCACAGGTTAAGTGGTCAACTATTTATTATTGAAGAGGTGAACTTTCTTTTTTCAGAGCTCTGTGAAACTGGAAAATTCTCAACCTCTGAGGTCTGAGGATGTTCAGTCATTGAATGTATTTAAGGCAGTGTTCAGTAGATTATTGGACCCTAAGGGAATCAAGAGATATGCTGGGATCAGCTGGGAAAGTGGAGTTGAGGTCAAAGATTAACCACAACCAAATAGAATAAAGAATCACCCTCAAGGGAGATGAATTTTTTTACCCCTGCCCCTATTTCTTCCGTTCTTGTATTCCTCAAGAATAGAAGAACAGAAGAAATAAGGGATGGATTGAAATCTACAACTGCTCAGGATTGTAACACTTTTTGTTGACATCTGTTACCAAGCTGTTCAAACTCAGTCCAGTGCTAGAAGAATATTTTTAGTAACAATTTTATGAACTTTCCTCCTGCTTGGAGAAGCATAAACAGACAAAACTAAGGGAACATCATGTTGCTTTGCTGATCAGCTGTTCATATGTAAAACTTGCATTTAATTAGCCCTTTAATGCAGAAAACGCTCCTACTTTGTAGCAGTCGGGGAAAAATTAATACTAGCCTTAGGAGCTGCCACCCATTGGGTGATCTAAAGCCTGGTCAAAGAGGGAGGTAGAGATGAAAGATATCAGATCTCCATGTAACTTTTGTCTCAACGTACTGTAAACTTGTATTCAGCCAACTATGCGAATTTTCCATCCAATGCTATGAAACTTGTGAATGACACACACTGGTCTGACTCATCTCGTACACATCAAAACAGATCTTCAGTAGATCCAGTATGTTCATTTCCAAATATTGCCGCATTGTTTCCTCTGGGATATTTGTTACATTAGTGATTTGAATTACACATTAAATTCTTCCATTTAGTATTGTTGGTTATAGAATTTTGCCATTGGTAAGCTCCACTAACCAAAGAACAAATAACAAACCTCGTCTATGATCTCTGAAATAAAAATATATCTAGGCTTAAAATTAAAATTAAATCTTTTTCTTCTGTCAACACTAGAAATCATCAAATCATAGAATGGTTACAGCATGAGAGGAGGGAATTTGGTCCATCGTGTCTGTGCTAGCTCTCTGAAAGAAAAATTCACCTGGTGCCACACCACTGCGTTTTCTCTGCAACTCTGCACATCTTTCCTTTCCCATTAGTTACTGCTGTGATTAAATTTGCCTCCGTGATGCTTTTAGGTTATGCATTATGAACCCCAGCCACGTACTGCATAACAACACTTTTCGTCATGTTGCCATTGCTTTTTTTTGGCTAGTCACTGTAAATTTGTGCCTTCTAGTTCTCCAATAAGGTCATTTTTTTCCTAATCTATTCTGTCTTGCGTTGGAAAGCTCTCTCAACTTTCTCTGAACCTTTTCTTCCTCAAAGAGAACAGTCCCATGTACTTCAAGCTATCAAAATTATTGAAGTTCCTGAAACCATTCACATGAGGCTTTTCTGTACCCCATCTAATGCCTTCCCATCCTTCCTAAAGTCAGGCACTCAGAACTGGATACAATACTCCTGTTGAACATGAACTATGTGCAAAAACGTCCCCTTCAGTAGGTTAGACTGGGGGGTTGGGTGGGGAGGTGGGGTTGGGGGTTGGGGAAGTGGGTAGGGGATGGACAGGTAGTAAAATAAAGCAGGTATCCTGCCAGCCGCATATCCACACACCCTAGTCTAGTCCCATATTTTGCAGCAGGCAGAGGAGGGTGCAGTGCCCCATCCTTGGGTCTATTGAGGTCCTTAAGTAGCCATTTAAGAATATCATTCTACCAATGCTACTCTTTTGGCAAGGAAATCCACATCAAGTGGTTGACGTGGCAACTTTAGCTACTGTAGGATGAGAGGAGGACCTGCTTGTAGTTCTAGCAATAGCCACTGTCTGAATCTGGTGTCGCTGGAACATCAAAGCTGCCATCCATCTGGCAGGTGTCAAATGCAGGTTTTCCTTCTCAAGCAGAGCAGATGTTTGCCTTGAATGGGTCAGCTGGTATCACTCCGTGGGAAATTCCACCATCTGAAAAATCCTGCTCAGTGTTTCTAGAAGCTTATCATAGCTTCCTTGTTTTTGTACACTGGGTCTCTCTTTATACAGCATGGGATCCCATAAACTTTATTTATCATATTTTCAACCTGTCCAGCCATGCTTAATGATTTGAACACATAGAGACCCACATCCCCCCGATCCTACACGCTCTTTATAATTTATTTTGTTCTGCCTTCCATATTTATTCTACCAAAATGAATTACTTCATAGTTTCATGTTGCTTTTTACTGCTTTTCTTATCATTTTTCAAAATGTCGACATCACTAACAAGGTCAACATTTACCTATCATCAGTTTCTATTAAGATGCAATAGGTAGGTTGTGAACCATTGCGGTCTTTGTGATTAAGACACTGCCATGATGCTGTTTAATAACCAGTTCCAGAATGGTGACCTAGTGACAATAATGAAATGGAGATATGTATCGAAAATAGAGTGAAATATCACTTGATATAGAATTTGGAGGTGGTGGTATTCTCATATACTTGCTGCCTTTGTCTTTCTAGATGTTAGAGGTCACAGATTTAGGAGGTATTACCAAAGAGATCTAGGTAAGACTTTAATTTTGCAAAAGTATATTTTACTTACAAAATATCCAAATGTTCATTCCAAACATTTCAAATTGGACAATACAGAAAATGTAATAAAATACATCTTTTCTCCATTGAGCATATTGTATTGATCGATGCCTTAATCCAACTGCAATGACTGTGACAGTTACCATACACAAGTCTACAGCCCAAGGGGTTCTGTAAGTTACCAGCCCTCATACACTGTGGCTGAAAGGTCTTAGAAAGTGGCCTTTTCCCATAGTATTTTTGTGGTAGCTGCCCTAAACTTTAGTTCATCACTTGACACATAGTCCTAGACCTTGCAATGCACCAGTCTGCAATACTTAGTTGAGGAGAATACTTTGCTCTATAGGATGAACAATCTTCAGGCTTATAAAACTGAGCTAGTGGTCAACCAGTTGATATTTGTCTCAGTGCAGGCTACAGCCACAGTACACTCCCGCTATTTTGTTTACCATTTTGACCTGTAGAGTGTCAATATCCTTGAGATTTGTTGCAGCTGTACTAAGGCTATCAAGGTTATATTCCACTCAAGCAAACATTATTTAAAATTATTCATTCATTTTTCTTTCATTCTCAAAGGCTAAACATATAATCATGCAAAGAATACTGGCAAATGAAATTTCTTTAAAAGCCAAGCCAATTTGCTGTAGTTTGTAAATATCATGTGATGTCCTGAAGTGTACCTGGAACTCTTGCTTAGCAATGTTGCTGTTTTAAGTGGAACTCATTGGAAAGCATCCAAACGAATACAGAAGATTGAGGAATTTTAGGTCTAACTTATGTCCAAGAAAATCTGGTTTCTGCAACCTTTTGTGCTGGCTTAAAACGTATTGTGCCAGAGGCTGAGGGCTTGCCACAAATTGAAGCACCCCAAGACTGACTGAATTACCAATGAAAAGTTCCACAATTTGAACACATTTGTAGGCCTTTGTGGAGATGCCAAAGTTTAAGATAACAAGGTGTAGAGCTGGATGAACACAGCAGGCCAAGCAGCATCACAGGAGCAGGAAGGCTTAGATTTGTTTTAAACATTTAAAGTTTAAGATTTCTTTTATTTTCCATTGCACTAATAACCATATTTTAAAGCTTTGGGAAACTATTTTCTTTGTTTTAGTTAGAAATTGATTGTTGTACATCCCTGTGACAAGTAATTGTAGTGCAATTGTTCTATGATTGTGTGAATCTGTTTACTTTGCTTGATTGGTTAAGACTTGGTGCAGATTCAGAGAAACACAAACTGTAGATAGAGCTGAAACACAGTAGAAATTTTAAAGCACTGTAAGAAAAAACATGCCTGATTCATAGGAACTAGTCTATTATCCACATAGATCTGAAATGTGAAATACACAATATATAGATTTTTTGAAAGAAATGTGTTTGGTTACTTAAAATTGGATTACTTACAGAAGCAAGACTAGACACTCTGGTAGAAACTGTTAATTTTACTTTTAGTTGCATGATTAGACCTGCACCAGATTACTGCTCTTAAATTTATCGAGGAATATTTTAATGCACAACCTTTAGCGAGAAATTATGCTGTAAAATATTGCTTGATTCCATTAGTTATGGCAGATTTTACATTTGTAACTTGCAAATTGGTTTGAACATCAACCTTTGCAAAAAGTGCACTTCTTAAAACTAGTACAATTTTGAGCATTATTTACCCAGATTAGCAATTTTGCCCAAAAGCAAAATGTCTTGATCATTGCCTGTTAGAAGGTTAGCAAATAGTGATTGTTTGGAGAAAGTAAATTCATAACATTTTTCTTTTGCATTGTGTTTCTCTTTGCCACACTGTAAATGGTGTCAAATACATTCTTTGAAGTGATTTGCTTTCCATTGCCAATTGTCAAAATGAAAAACAATATCATTAGCAGGCCTATAATGAAAGGAATTCTCTGTTTGAATTTACTCTTTGAATTTGTTCATCATTTTAAATTCAATGTTTATGCAAGCTTATTCATTGTACTAAGTTGCCAATATAGCCTAGGCTACTAAACCATAATGAATAACTGTATAGACAAACAATGAATTCTTTTCTAACATTGTTACCATTACAGTCCTGCCAAAATAGAATTTACGATATTTGTTATATTTAATATGCAGCGTTTTTAAAGTATGTATTTTACTGCGGCATTTCTACAAAAAGAAATTCACCAAACAATTATAATGATCATTTTCCTAGTTGAGACATATTTTAATGCATTGTTTCAGGTATCTATAATAAGACATTATTATTTATTTCTATTTTTAAAATCCCCATTAATCAACGAATAACACAGATCACTATGAATTAAATACTTGTTGTGACCATCAATTTAATTTGAAATGTATACATTAATTCAAACCCTTGAAGATAATTAAATTCTTTTCTAAGAATAAATTATGTAAATTGTTAGAATCAAATTGATATAAAATCTTAAGAGATAGAAATAAAAACTTATATTAAAAAAATTAGGAGGTCTTTCATTAACACAGAAGCTAACAGGCTTTTGCAATAAGCTACCAGAAAGAAAAGCTTTATGGCTGAATTTTCCCATCTGTTGGCAAATGGCTGAATTTTAATAAAAATCATCATAAGTGTCAATTTTGGTGAGTTTCATGGAGGGTTTATCCGTATACCCCTATGGTGCCCTGTTCTTAGAATCCTCCCACTAGTCAGGTACTCACCACTTCCAGGATCTCCTAGGATTCCTGTCACCAGTGCTATTTGGAAAGACCAGTCATGAAGCACCAAGCTGAGAGCTGCCAGTCCTCAGCTGCCCTGCACAATTGGAGTGAATTGCCCCAGATATGTGAGACAGAAGGACATTGGCAAACTGCTTTGCTAACAGGCACCTGGTGGTCCAGAGAAGTCTGTCTTCCTTCCCAAGGGCCAGCAGAGAAGACCACATCGCCAGCCTGGTCTGAGGTTGCTACCTGGGTCAGTGCTGTTTCCACAGTCCCAAGGAACTCACAGCAATGCAGGAAGGAGGTCTATGACCTTCTCTGCCTCGCAAACTGCTACCTCACACTCACTTTATCTCTTCACACAGAGAGTTATGGTCTACTGAACTCATTATTGCACACAACACCCATTCTCACCCACTCAATTTGCCTCCGACTAACACTGCATAGCCACCTCACTCACGCACCCTGCTCCAACGTTAACAGCTGTGCCAGCCACTTTCATAGAAGGAGACCATTCGGCCCATCAAGTCCATACCAACCCTCTGAAGGGCATCTTATCCAGACCCAACCCCGACCCTATCCCTGCATTTCCCACCCGAGACACTATGGAAAATTTAGTATGGCCAATGCACCTAACCTGCACATCTTTGGACTGTGGGAGCAAACTGGAGCACCCAGCAGAAACCCACCCAGACACGGGTAGAACGTGCAAACTCCACACGGACAGTTGCCCGAGGCTGGAATTGAGCCCAGGACCCTGGAGCTGTGAGGCAACAGTGCTAACCACTGATCCAACATGCTGCCTCACTCAAACCCTTCTTATGTTGAACACTAGGCGAAAAAGACTCATACTAATGCAGAAATGGACTAGACGGGTTGGAGCTCGAACAGTTCATCCACTTCACCAACACCTTCCACCCCAACCTGAAGTTCACCTGGACCATCTCCAACACTTCTCTCTCCTTCCTGGACCTCTCTGTCTCCATCTCGGGCAACCACCTAGAAACCGATGTCCATTTCAAGCCCACTGACTCCCACAGCTACCTGGAATACACCTCCTCCCACCCACCCTTCTGAAAAAATGCCATCCCCTATTCCCAATTCCTTCGCCTCGGCCGCATCTGCTCCCAGGATGAGACATTCCACTCCCGTACATCCCAAATGTCCTCATTCTTCAAGGACCGCAACTTCCCCCCCCCACAGTGGTCGAGAACGCCCTCGACCGTGTCTCCCGCATTTCCCAGAAGACATCCCTCACGCCCCGTCCCCGCAATAATAACCAAAAAAGAATCCCCCTCGTCCTCACATACCACCCCACCAACCTCCGGATCCAACGCATCAGCCTCCGACACTTCCGCCATCTGCAATCAGACCCCACCACCACAGACATTTTTCCCTCCCCACCCTTATCTGCCTTCCGGAGGGACCACTCCCTCTGCAACTCCCTTGTCCGCTCCACACTCCCCTCCAGCCCCACCACACCCGGCACTTTTCCCTGTAACCGCAGGAAGTGCTACACCTGCCCCCACACCTCCTCCCTCACCCCAATCCCAGGCGCCAAGAAGACTTTCCACATCAGGCAGATGTTCACCTGCACATCTGCCAATGTGGTATACTGCATCCGCTGTACCTGTTGTGGCTTCCTCTACATCGGGTAAACCAAGCGGAGGCTTGGGGACCGCTTTGCAAAACACCTGCGCTCGGTTTGCAACAAACAACTGCACCTCCCAGTCGCGAACCATTTCAACTCCCCCTCCCATTCCTCAGACGACATGTCCATCCTGGGCCTCCTGCAATGCCACAGTGATGCCACCCGAAGGCTGCAGGAGGAGCAAATCATATTCAGCCTGGGAACCCTGCAGCCCAATGGCATCAATGTGGATTTCACAAGCTTCAAAATCTGCCCTCCCTCAACCGCATCCCAAAACCAGCCCAGCTCATCTCCACCTCCCTAACCTGTTTTTCCTCTCACCTATCCCCTCCTCCCACCTCAAGCCACACCCCCATCTCCTATCTACTAACATCATCCCGCCCCCTTGACCTGTCCGTCCTCCCTGGACTGACCTATCTCCCCCCTACCCCCCTACCTACACTCACCTTTACTGGCTCCATCCCCGCCTCTTCGACTTGTCTGCCTCCTCTCCACCTATCCTCTCCTCTATCCATCCTCTATCCGCCTCCCCCTCTCTCCCTATTTATTTCAGAACCCTCTTCCCCTCCCCCATTTCTGATGATGGGTTTAGGCCCGAAACGTCAAGTTTTCCTGCTCCTATGATGCTGCTTGACCTGCTGTGTTCATCCAGCCCCATGCTTGTTATCTATAGACGGGTTGTGAGTTTGTACACCCCCTACAAGGACAGCATCCTAACTCTGACTGTCTCAAGTGGCAAACTGACTTTCTCCAAGCCCCGGGACTGATGTTAGAAGTCGTCTTTGACGTATTGTGCCAGGACTTCCTGAACTGAAATGTGTCTCCTGGACTTGACTGCACACTATACCCCTTAGAATTTGCGACATGGCCATTTGATTGATGCACATATAGTGTGTTTGCTGAGTATGCTGCTTGTACCTGGTGCAGTGTGATATTGACATAGCATGGTAATATGCAGAAACATAGCCAATCCCTTGATTGATTATTAGCGGGAATCAAAACAAGCTGTCTGGCTTTCTGTCTGTGCTAAAAAGCAAGGCAAGGGTGTATCTCTGCATAACGGGATATCCAGCAGCCCTGGTGGCAATTGTGATGGAGGATACTGAACAAAACAAGTAAGTGATTCCCAAGGACCTCTACCAGTGTAACATGGGACATCCAGCAGGAGGTGATGACAGTGAGAGAGAGCAACTGGGACTTTGAACAAATTCTCACTTGATAGAATGGTATCTTTGGTGTAAGGAGGGCTGATGGGAAGGGGGAGTAGGTAAACAAAGGATTCATCAATCTAATGTAACCCACCAGCTTTATTCTACATGCAAACTGTAAATAGTACTTTGTTTATCTGTAATTTCCCTTCTTGTTTGTAATAACCTGATGCCAAGGAAATAAAAATATCTCTACTTTGTACTTACGTTAGGGACTCATACGTGTTCAAGTCTCATATTATAACAAGGCAAGGAGAGGTGCTGTGAGCATCAAAGTAAGAATGAAGTGTATGATTACTAAGAAAGAGAGCACAGAGCCCTGAGATACAACCTGTTCCAATGCATAAAGATGTGTGCTTGCCCTGGATGCAATGCAGTGTGGCAGCAGTATTTCAATGTCAAGCGTCAGTGAGCTCCAAAGTACAGTACTGAAATAGTGAACTGTATTCTGAGTGAGGCTGAGATGTGTCATGATGCTCTGGTGAGGCAGATGCCTTTCCAGTGCCATCCTCATTGGACAAAGGGTTGTCGCTGCCCGTGGAATATGTCCCGAGATGTTGGGAGTGCTGGTCAAAATGGATTGACAGAGGAGCTGCCAGCATACTGCAGCTGCCAAGTAACAGCATTGACTTTCAAGTGAGAAACTGGCACAGACTAGTTTTTCACCAGTACCTGGAAAAATAGCAACCTGAGTAAGTAATAATACAACATTAATGCATGCAAATAGACCCCCTCCCCCACTACTCACTAGAGAAATCCAAGCCATTGAAAATTTGAGTGAAAGATGTTTTGTAGATACCAAGAGTCTTTTTTTTTTTACTCTCAGTGTATTTTCTCAACTTTCTTGGTATTGCCCACGTCATCCAGAGCCTGGGAAACTGAGCAGCATAAATGAGTTTGTGGGCAAACACATTCTATTTGCAGAGAGAGTGGTAATTTATCAACATAGTGAGAAGACACATTGGTGAGTCTGCAAGCTGCTGGAAAGTAGAATGCTTCTTGTGATGATAGTTTTTTTCCTGACACCAGATATTCTTATACTCTTAACTTGTGGAGTCTTGTTCAGCTATCTTCATGGACTAAGAGGAACTACATTATCTGCTTAAAATTTTAACCCATGAGTTTTCTTTGCCACTATCTCTCAAATAAGGTGAGTCCAGTTAGTTATAAAATGAAATGGCTAAGCTCTATACAAGGAACATGAGTATCTTACATGGTTTGGTACGTTTTGCGTTCTTGCAAGAATATAGTGAACAGATGGATATCAAATGATGATACCGTTATAAAATTTACATATGTTTTACACTTCCAACTTTTTAAATGTATTTCAATTGTAACGTCCTTGCTAGAAAAACTATTGTTTGCAATCATACTGCATTTATTGACATCCAAAGAAAGTCTGATCTTGCTGATTATCTGGAAATTCTTTGCAAGAATTGCCTGAGCTGCAAGTAGGAATTCATTTCCTGTTTCAACAAAAGTTGATCTTACGTTGCTGTTCCATTCTTACTGACGATTACAAAGTTCAAGCTTAATCTTTTTATCAAACCAGTAATAATGCAATTATGAAAATGTTTCCTTCACCAAATAAATAGAATATGCGGATTAAGCCTCTGTGAGACGTTTATAGAGTCCTGACCTGAACATTCTGTTCAATTTTTTCTATAACCCGAGGAAGCGATGGTCCAGCAGTATTACCACTGGATTGTTAACCTAGAGAGCCAGGTAATGTTTCACAACTCAGGTTCCAACCCCACCACAGCAGCTGGTGGAATTTTACTTCAATAAAAATGTGGAATTAAGTGTCTAATGATGACTATGAATCCATTGTTGTTAGGGAGAAAGTCCATTGAGTTCACTAATGTCCTGTAAGGAAGGAAGCTGCTGTCCTTACATGTAACTCCAGGCCCACAGCAATGTGGTTGATTCTTAACTACCCTCTGGGATGGGAAATATATGCTAGCCTAGCCAGTGATGGTCTCATCTTGCGAATAAATTGAAACAAAAAATTAGAATTGAGTTACTGAATTTGTTCTTCGTCATTTTAACAATAAACTTTTAAAATTATTTTAAACTGAGTTTTATTCAGAAGGCTCATGAAATACGGACAAATATGGCCTTGTTAAGTTCAATAAGTTATTTAGTTCAATATGGAACATCAAACACAAAGCAACATCTATTATCAAACATATTTTTCAAACTTCTGATAAGTGACTACTTTGAGGGCTTTGGACTTATTTGCCAAGAATGAATTTTTGATAAGTATTCATCATATTTATGGCATGTTGTGAACATAGAATGATGGGCCACAAATTTCAGATTTGTAGCAATGGTATTTTTGAGGCTACATGTGTCCTTTCGACTCCAATATGGCAACAGGTTATGATGTGCATTTGGCTTGGCCTGTGTTGGACACTGTTACAACGAAGTTATTAGAGTGATGGTTTTAGAGTATACCCTGTAGGTACAACTTAATAATTCAATTTGAGGCTAACACTGGTGGTTTTGGCTACTAACTGATTCCTGTAACCTGTGGCCGAGTTGGTCAATGTATTTGTATTGCTACAAAGTTGGTGAACTCTGCAACGAGTGGTGTGGCATGGGCTGAACGGCTTAGTTCTCACTCCAAGGATTCCACGTAGACCAATTGGCCTCGGTCACGGGCGCTAAGGTCTGTATGCACGATGGCCTGAAGCACGACCAGCACAATGAGCATGAGTGACACAGGGGAGAACAAACTGTTTGGATGGGGAGAAGGAGACCTTGTAGAAAACCCAATGGAGGTCTGAGCAACATTGACTGTGGCAAGATGTTTGGCAGAATCGAGTGAAAAATGCAATGAGGCCCATCTTGCCATCAAGATAATTTGACTCCATCTCTCATGCTTTTCACAAATGGCATGGCAAATTTGTACTAGGCAGTGATGAGATGCCAATTGACAGGGATTAATAGTTGCTAAATGTCTTGTTAAAGCCACAACACATCAATATTCAGAACCTATCTTACCAAACTCAACAAAGAAGTCTAGAAATTAGGAAAACTCAACGAGGAACCTGGCGTGTGTACCTGGCTGAATCATTTTACCATTTGCTCCGTAACATCATAAGATATAGGAGCAGAATTCGGCCATTCAGCCCATCAAGCCGGCTCTGCCATTTGATCATGGCTGATGTGTTTCTTAACCCCATTCTCCTGTCTTCTCCCCATAGCCTTTGATCCTCTAATTAATCAAGAACCTGTCTATCTCTGTCTTTAATACTGTCTATCTCTGATAATGACTTAGTCTCCACAGTTCTCTATAACACTGAATTCCGCAGATTCACCATCCTCTAGCTGATGAAATTTCTCCTCATCTCAGTTCTAATGGGTTGTCCATTCACTCTAAGGCTGTGCCGTCAGGTCTTTGTCTGTCCTACTGGTGGAAATATCTTCTTCATGTCCCAACCATTCAGGCCTCTCAGCACTCTGTAGATTTCAATGAGAATCCCCTCATCATTCTCAACTCTATTGAGTACAGGCCCAGAGTCTTCAACTGCTCCTCATATGACAAGCCCTTCAATCCAGGGATCATTCTTGTAAATCTCCTCTGGGCCTGTTCCAAGGCCAGCACCTCTTTCTTTAGATATGGTGCTCAAAACTGCTCACAACATTCCAAATGACGCTGCTCAGAATGACATTAGTCCACGTTGGCCCTGGCAACTTGTCAAAGTATAATAATGGGCACCAGCCTCACACAGCCTTCATTTACTGACATTAGCATCCAGCATCTGCCAAGCCATCGCAACCATATGGAACCTGACTGATACACTGCCAGTTGTTTATGAGGCACAGACTTGTATTGCAGGATGCACTGGCAACTAGCATTGAAAGGGTACATTTCACACATGAACAGGCACCCAGCTCAAGACATGGACCAGGCTGCATCTCAGGCTTGCTCGCTTGCTTTCTTAGTACTCACTCATTTTGCATGTATCTATACACTCACAGCATCGATGCTAAGCATTACCTTGCCATGTTGTGTCATGTCAGTTAGTGCATTGGCACTTCAGCCATGCCTAAACCTTTCACTACTGCTGTAAGAAGGGGCTGTTTAATGTAGACAAACAGGTTGCATGTCATACTTCTCAGTATTGAACAGTCCTGGGCAGAGGAATATCATCTTGCTGTACGGCACTCTAAGACAGCAATTTAACATGTGCCAGCTGCCTATGCAGCAAACATACTATACTTTCATTCAAACAAATGCAGGTCAGAACTCAATCCAGTCAATGGAGGGCCAATGCTTGACACAAGCCCTTGTCCACACATGACCCGGCCTTCGACATAATTAGTCTTCCATTCTCAGATGCTGACAGTTGTGGGGGGGGTTCTGTTCAACTAATAGAGGGAAATGGCTAATGGTCAGTCCAATAGCAGCACCAGCAACTGGGAATTATGTATCATTGTTTGGGGAGCTATGGACATAGTGATCAGGGATCTGGGTCTGTCATGTTCAGAGGATTTTGTTAAAGTAGGTCAAACATCTGGAGTAAATGTAGTCCTGGGTGTCCATCTGTTGATAATGCAGGTGGGTACAGGGGGGCCCATGGAGCAGTCAAGGGAATAACAACAGGAGGGGTAGGGGAGTCAAGGCTGCAGGAGCTGGAAGGGGTATTCAGAGGCATTCATATGAGTTCGGATAAGAACAGTGATGGAGCAGAAAATCAAGTTGTAGAATTGATTTTATAGATCATTGTAGGCCACAGGAGAGGCTTATTGACTATGACAACTACCATGGCATCCAAAAGACAGGAGGATCAGGGTGGACATCATTAAGTGATAACTCCATGGCTCAGGGGCATGGAGGACCGTTGTAGGTGAAGTTCAATGTGGTGGGCCTCCACATTGGGTGGCACTGGGCTGTAGGGGTACTGCAAGGTAATAGGGGACACGCAGCTTCCGGGAATATACCTCATGACTGGACAGAAGGTGGAGCAAATGGAGTCCACTATGATCTCTATTGCCAGCCATCACTTTCCCTTCTCTGGGTGTGAAGTGCACCTAGAAACTGGATGGAACACCCAATGTGGGCAGAGTAAGTGTCAGCTTGTTGCTTAAAGTGCAGGATCCACCTTTCCTGGATTCAATGATATTTTTACGACAAAGATGTGCAGCAGCCGTTTACAAAGCTCAGCTACATTGGATATTCAATCATTGCCTCGCCCATTTCATATACATTCAGATTTGGGCTGCTCAGGGGTCAGATACTGGTCAAAGGTGATTTGCTCCATCGCCACTGTGTTTATGTGGTGAGTCTAGTTGAGTTTCTGGTCAAAGGTAATCCACAGGATGTTGAGAGTGGGGAATTCAGATTCAGTGATTGTAACCCCTGAAGTTTATTAAGGAGTGGTGGTTAGATTGTCTTATTGGTGATAGTTATTGTTTGGCATTTGTGTGGCGGAAGTGTTATTTACTACTTGTCAGCCCAAGCCTGGATATGGTTCAGTTCCTGTTGCATTTGAACATGGACTGCTTCAGTTGTGGGATCGCTGAGCTCTGCGTATGCTGTTTGGTGTGCAAGTAGTCCTGTTCGGTGGCTTCACCAGGTTGATACCTCATCTTCAGGTATGCCTGGTGCTGCTCCTGGCATGCCCTCTTGCACTGTCGATTGAACCAGGGTTGATCCCCTGGCTTGATGGTAATGGTTGAGTGGGGGATATGCCGGGCCATGAGGTTACAGATTGTGCTGCAGTAAAATTCTGCTGCTGTTGATGGCCCACAGCGTCTCATGGATGCCCAATCTTGAGCTGCTAGATCTGTTCGGAGTCTGTCCCATTTATGACGGTGATAGTGCCACACAACACAATGGAGATTATTTGCAATGTGAAAACGGGATTTTGTCTCCACAGGACTGTGCGGTGGTCCCATTTTCTGATACTGTCATGAATAGTGTACATCTGCAGCCTGCAGATTGGTAAGGATGAGGTCAATTATGTTTTCCCTTCTTGTGGGTTACCTCACCACCTGCCGCAGGCCCACGCAGCTATATCATTTAGGACCTGACCAGCTCAATCAGTTGTGTTGCTGCTGAGCCACCCTTGGTGATGGACATTAACAGCATTTTCCTAAAACTCACTTGTAGGAACAATGCGTGTTAAGTTGGAGTGGAAATTGAACACGAGAGACGTCATAAGGGCAGGGTAGGGAATTGATGCTGCAAGTTTGGTAAGATAGTGTGAAAAAAGCTTTCCGGGCCTTGTGGTGAAAAAACCTCCAAAAACCTCCCTCAAATCAGACTTTGTCAAAAAAAAAGTAAGCTTCAGCCCCAGGTCTATCCAAGGGCTACATGTTTCCTTCCTTAACTTAAGCCAGTCATGGTGTATGTGACATCTCTGATTGACTGTTCACTGAGATACGTCACCCGGCAAATCTGCAACCTCAGAGCAGAGTGAGGAGGTGCTGACAATGGCTATGAACATCACCTTGACCATTGGGCTCTTTCCAAGCTGGAACAGGTGACATCTCCTACATTTTGCTGTTCACTGTCAACAGGTTTTAATCTTCCACGAGGTATGAGCATCACTGGCAAGGCCATTGCTGTTGACCATCACTGAATGCCCTCATGAAGATACTGGTGAACCACCTTATTTTGCTACTGCAGTACACAAGGTGTAGGTCCACCCTGTTAGGAAGGGAATTCCAGGCTGTTGGCTCAGCAACAGTGAAGGATCAGTGATGTAGTTCCAAGTCAGAATGTTTGAGGCTTGGAGGGGAACTTGCAGGGCGTTATCATGGGTCTGCTATTCCTATCCATCTAAATGATGGAAGTCATAGATTTTGAAGTGGGTTTTAGGAAAATACTGTCAAGGGAGGTTTGCTGAGTTGCTGCAGACAAAGATCTGTTCTTATGTCATAAGATATAACAATAATATTTTTCTCTTTACTGTGAAGAGTTCTTTAAAAGAACCAGAACAATGTGAGCCATAGAGATGAAGTGGAAAGGCTTGGGGCAGACAACCAACAGTCAATTTGTCTTTTAGTCATTACCCATTTATCATTTTCTCTCACTGTAGTTAACATTTGGACTGTGATGCCTTCAGCATTTGGAAACCCACCAAAACAGATTTAGTAAAGTCATTTTTTTCTAATCACAATGTTTAGAGCAAATGAACAGGAGCTTAATCACTTGGTCATTCGACTACCTATAAACAACTTCACTTAAACTGTTTTATTATCTCAAATCACCAACAGCATGTTACTTTTCTGCCAATTTCCTTTTCTTACTCCTTATACCATTTAATCCTCATTTAAAAATCTTGCTACTTTGCTAGGAAAAGGCTCTGCATCTGGCGTTGTCCCTGATACACTATACAGGAGCCTAATTCTATCTGGGTGAACACAGAATCACAGTCAGTCCCACTGCAGAGCTCACCATACCCAATTGCTCCTGCCTTCCTCCCCTTTCCACCCAGTCTGCCCAGTTAACATTACATAACTGAACATAGACCATGAATCAAATGGAGGGGTTGTCTGATCTGACAATGCCAGGATTCCAGGGACTATGGATAGCATTACAGCTGCCCTAGGTCATTCAACAGCATGTGCCATTGGCCATCATTTGAAAACAGCAAACCTGGTTGATTTTTCTGCTGTGTGCCAGAACTGCCCCAGTTTGAAACTTGTTAACTCAACATAGATACAGCTAGAACATAGGGCTTTGTCTGTGACTTGCTTTTGCGCTATTCATATACTTCCCCTCAGTGTATACATCATAATAAAAATAGAAACAGGGCTACATTTTTGCAACATTTGGCTCGGTGTCAATTTTTGGGGGTTTCATTGCAGTTTTTCCTCCACGAGTCTTAGTGACTTTCCTCACTTGATTCACCTTGTTTAATATGCAGCACCCTTTCACAGCACCACTCTCACACAAGTGCCAGAAGTGCTGGCGAGTACTGGGATCTTACAACATTCATGCCACAGACACCATGTTTAAACCCTAGCTGCACACTATTCCAAATGCCATCAACCTGGTCTGACATAGTCACTCAGGTCAGTGTGGTATCCACAGTCTGGAGCAATGTGCAGCAAAAAGGCATGAAAAGGTTAATGATCTTCTACTCTGCAAAGATAAGTGCCACCATCTTCTCTCACACTCACTCTAACTCTTTCACTGCATCCATCTCCCACCAAGGCTCGGGGTCTACATTCTCAATATTGCATGCAATATCTTCCCTCAATAGCTCCCACACATCCAATTGTCCCAAATTAGCAATCTTCTCTGTCCACTTCCTACCCAACCACTTGGCACACTTCATCACCTATCATAAGTGAGGCTAGACCATCTCCCACTAAGCAAGATCTCAGGCAAATTAATAGAGTTACAAAGAAGACGCACTCAATGTGAAAGGATTCAGTCTGTAATTCAAGACACAGAAGAAATTGAGGGAGACAATGATAATGTTCGGAGATCCATTTGAGAGCAATCAAACGAGGAACAGGTGGAGCGTGGACTTGTTTCTTCTTAAATGTCCTAAGTTCAGAGATATGAAAGGACCAGTGGAAAGGCCAAAACAAAATACAAATTACAAAACTGCAATAAAGACAGCTATAGAAAAGATCTTAAATGACTGCAACCAAAGCTGCAAATTAATAAGCAACAGCGGAAGTGATTTGAGGAACTGTACAATAATACAGTGCCTAACAAGAGAGAAAGGTTTGGACCTTTCCTGCAGCTAACAAATGCCAAAGAATCCAGCTGTGGCATTTGAAATCTTTGACGCAAAATGCTGTTGTAAGACAAGGCCACTACATGCACTAACAGCTTCTGTTGCAATTATTTGCAAGTATGTGGGAGAAGAAAGCAGGCACCCCGTATTCACAGGAGCCTATGCAGTTGTAAAATGTGACATAAATTTAGAATTAATGGCAGGTAATTAAGAATTTAGGGCAAAGCTTGTATTATTTCTTTCTCTGTATCAACATTTTCAAGGTTTTTGGAGGATTACTTAGCTAAAACATAACCAAATTAGACCATGAAGTTTCCTTCCAACATTGTACCTCTCCATTTTTTTGCCATCTTCAACTTTATAATTAACAGTGTAAAGTGAACCTACATATTGAGTGCATGCAACAGGAGAAGCGAAATCAGGGAAAATTAATGCCTGTTCTAGTGTACTTTCAGTTCCGTAGTTCTAGTTTCCAAAATACAGTATAAAGCCCCTGGTGCTGTTTCAATCTTGTTAGTACTGGCAGAAGTGAGACCCCCAGAAAGAAATGCATTACTGGTGGCCCGTTAATGTGCCAACTGCTGTACAAATGAAAACAAGCATCTTTCACTAATTTAGCCCATGTTTCATTGTAATTCTGATATAATGTTACGCCTAAATAACCATCAAACAATCATCCACAATAACTTCATCATTTTGATGGAAAATGACAAAGAAAATCATATATATTCAAATGTAAACCTGAAGAATATACCATGATTCATTATTTCCTTCGTCACTTGTGATGCAGGGCTGGTAGTATGATAGCTTAACTGCTAAATTTGCACCATGTATTTATCCACTTTACTCCAGACCTGATTATTGAGGCGCTAACCTTGATTCTGTACCTACTTTATCGGCACTGTGTGAAATAAATGTATTAGTCTCAGCCTAACATATATTGGACGTTCTTGCACTTCACAGGTCTATGCCATGATTTGGCACAAATGGACAATATGCAACTTGAATGGTCATAAAAACTGCCTGGGGTGAATTACTGAAAAATTCCAAGTTGCCGCTTTATGAGGATGAGACACATTATTGGGGCACTGTAGTCAGACCTTCATTCTGAATCCAGCTTATGCTGGATCCATAGCTTCAGGGTATTGGTTGCTAAGACTGAGTGCCAAAAGTGAAAAGGTAGACAAATTTTTCGTGATACCAACTTGGTTAAGAAAGGTAATTGAATTATGATAGATTCCACTCTGCACAGATTTCTCCAACTAAAAAGAAAACTGTCATCAACTACACAACCATTCCAGTTATTCTGGGAAGCAAAAGGAGAAGTGTTTGTGTGTGTACATTGCATCTGAAGTGTAAGTTCAGCAACTTACAAGGTATTTCAGGGCAGTACTGCTTGGAGCCTATATCTTAATCATTTCATCTGCATGCAGAGACTTGGTGAGCACAGAGAGAAATAGTTACGGAGTACACCACACCAACTTGCCTTGATATTGCCTGAGACCAAAAGACAAAATTACTTCTAAACTATGCAATGAAGTCATTTAGGGTGAGGTGGAAGAGTCAAGTACTGTTCCTCTTTAATTTGTTTGTCCAATATTGCAGACAATTATATTCTGAGCTTTTTATGAAAAGTTTTTCTGCTACTTATATCATAATTGCACATGCTTTATGCCAATGAATAGATCAAGGGACTCCATGTGCAAGCCACCACTGGGCGCAACAGTCTGAACATTATTGAGTTTTTTTGACTTAGTACAAGTTGCATTGCTTTTTTTTATATTTCTCATAATAGATTACAAAACTTGCCTCATTAGGTACCAATTCCAAACCCCTCGTGCCCCTCTTGCCCAATTCCATCCACATCTTAGCAGAACAGCTCACTATCCCCAGTGTATCTCAAAGCTAACCAGCATCCCTGGTGCTGGCACCATCTCTAAAAGGGTATTACACACCCGGACAAGCACTATCAGTCCTGAATAAAAACCAAAAGAATTGTGGATGCTGTAAACCAGAAATAAAAACAGAAGTTGCTGGAAGTGCTCAACAGGCTTGACAGCATCTATGAAGAGAAACCAGAGTTAACGTTTTGGGACCGGTCACCTGAAACATTTTGAAGAAGTTTCACTGAAACATTAACTCTGATTTCACTATCAGTCCTGACCTCCCTGTGTGTTTCCTAACATTTGCCTTGGACATGGCAGACAAGGGAAACTTGTCACTCCTCTTGTGGGCAGGAACATGGGAGACCTGATGGACAGGGTGATGGCCAGGTGGAATGTCCTCTTCTGCAGGACCAACAGGACCAAACTGTGCCAGGCTGGTCCAACACTCCCCCTCAGGCCAGTGCAGTTCCAGCTGGCTACAGGAATGTACATCACTGCAGAAGGAAGGTCAATCACCTGCTTCAATCGGCCAGTGTAAATACTTTCTCCAAAACATCTATTTCTGCTGCTGTATGCTCCCTCCGACCAAGGCGCATGCTCTATCACTTTCCCTACAGCCTGCAGCACCTTCACTCACTCCGTCTCAGGCTCTTCCAACCCCTGACACCACTAACCCTACATGGCCTCAATGCTGTGTATTCAGGACACCACCATACCCACACCAAAAGTAAAAACTGTGTCATCCATTTCACCCCCCACAATATCTGTCTCCTTCTCTCTCATTCCAGAAGGAAAACAACTCCACCCTTCACTCTCTATATGGCCACCTATGAGAACCAAGTGACTGACTGACTAACAGACTAACTGATTGATTGACTGTGTCCAAGCCTTTTGACTATTGCTGGCACCCATTGATCTAAGACTGTCTGTATTGTCTGACTCATGACAAGCTTCCTAGTTTTGTGTCTGCAATACACAGCTTAGCGATACAACAGTACAGTGAGCCTGGTATTGCTGGCTGAGGAGCAAAGCGTAAAAGGGGGAGATGCGGCAACACAAGGCTGGCATGCTGTGACCATTCAGGTACACTCAGAAAGAGTAAGTACTATGAGAACAAGAGCCAGAGATGCAGTCTGGTCCAGTCCATGAGCTGGATGCATGTCACTGAGCCCCCAGTGTCCTTGAAACAACCTTACAGAGATAGATGCTAATGCAGCGTGAGGTGCAAGATTGAAATGCAAAAGCATCCTGTAGGTGGATCCAAGTGCCAAGAGGGTTCTTCGAGGCTGGCACAGGTCAGATGGCAATGTCTACAGACATGGGGTATATGTGGCAGAGGTCATGAGGTATGCCCTGAGATGCTATGCAACATAAATCTTCTTTGGGGCAAATAGCAAGCTAATGACACCACGTACCCTGCTGTGATTTCCGTGTCAAGAATTCTTGAAGCCTGGCTTATTCATTGTGTTTGGTAAGACAGGAAGCTCTATATTACTGAAGTGAGTTGTGCCATTAATGTGGTGTTTGACAGGCTTTAATCATCCTTAATTGGTAACTTGTCACTGCCACATGAGAAAATCACCACATAGCTTGGCAAATGCTTAAAAGATGCCACAAGACGCTCCTGGCATCGCGATAGGACTTTGTGTACTTTTCCCTTGATTCCCACCACAAATCCTGGGAGACACCGCATCACTCAGACCCCTTTAAGAGTCCACTCAAAGTTTCAGAGGAATTTCTACACAAATTAAATATGACAAAGTTGAATTCAACATCCTTTCTGAATGAATAAGTTACAGAGGTGCAGTTTCCTGTCACCCTTGTAATTATCTTGTGATTCATAACCGAGAAATATAATTGAACTTGCAACGAAGGATGAGCTGTTATAAAAAATATAGAATATCACTCTGCAATTAGCAGCATTATCTTAAATAAGTACCACCTGCAAAACTTGTAATATCAGTTCTTCAGGATAATTTCAAAACACATTCAGTTACAAAGTTAAAAATAAGGCCCTAAGTTTTTGAGACTTTAAAAATGGAACAATTTGAAAGAATCCAGCCTACTGATTATGATGCTGTGATGCACATCAGGGAATTGAATAAGTAGTATTTAAAATTGACTACAGGTTAAAGCAAAGTAACTTCTAAAATAACTGCAGAGGAATGATTTTTACAGAGAATACACAGCAAAGAAATAGATTATGCATCCCAACTTGTCTGTATAGGGTCTGATTCTCTTTCAGTCATCGACCTGATCTCAGCCTTCCAGCGTTTTTATCTATTCCATTTACTCTCGTTGATGCAAAATGACCAAGTGTCTTTACTTCTCTAATCTTTTACAAAGTAATGTGGGTTTCAAGAGGTTTAAAATGCCATTGATAACCTTATTGTACATAGACAACAGTTTCAGATCATTTTATGACCTGGCTTATTTGGCATACCAAATACCAACCCAGAATCAATCGAGAAACTCAGAAGAAAACAGAAAAGGGAGAGTGAGAACCCTATTCAGCAGATTAAAAGGAAACGAGAGCAGACAGAGAAGAGAAAAAGCAAACAATGTATTTGACCCTACCTCTGAACCAGGAAACCCAGTTTCAAGTCCCACCTGCTCCAGAGATATGTGATAACATTTTTGAACAGGTTGATTAACAAAAAACGACAATGTATTTACAACCTCTGCGGACAAGGGTGTAAGCTGAAATGTGGATGCATAATGCTAATGGCATTATAGAACAGGAAGCAGCCCAAGGTGAGGAAACAGCTGAATAGAATGGTGGAAGGTGTTGGAGAGAGGAGAATGAAAGGAAAAGTTTTGTAACAGTCCCTATCACGAGGGACAAAGAATTTGAAATCTAATGGAACTAAAAGCAATCAAGTCACCTGAATCTGATGGCCTGTATCCAAGGACTTTGCAGCAAGGTTGCAGAGGTAGTGATGTTTTGGTCAAAATATTCCAAGACTGACTGGATTTTGGGAGGGTTCCAGTGGATTGGAAAAGCCCGTAACATAAGTCATTAGGAAAACGTTAGAGTCCATTATTAAGGAAGAAATGTTTAAAAAAGATTTAACATAAACAAACAGAGCCAACATGATTTTGTGAAAGGGAAATCATGTTGACAATTTTGCAAGGGATCTTTGAGGATGTAACAAACAGAGTTGATAAAGGGAAACCAGAGATGTAATATGTTTGGATTCCCAGAAGGCATTAAAAAGATGCCACAGAAAAGATAACAGCTCACAATATTGTGGATAATATATTAGCAGGGATTGAGGATTGTTTGGCATGCAGAAGACAGAGAATCAGGGTTAATGAGGCTGTTTCATGTTAGGAAGATATAATTAGTGGAGTGTCAAAATTCAATCAATTATTTATATTTAAGTTAATGACCTAGAGGAGAGGATCCAAATTTTCTAATGATACAAAAATAGATGGGAGGGCATTTGGTAATGAGGATGCAAGAAATCTGCAAAGGGATATTGATAGATTGAATGAATGGGTAAAAATTTGGCAGCTAGAGTTTTACGTAGGGATGTTTAAGGTCTTTAGTTGGAAGATTCAAATCTTCCATTTTAGTTGGAAGAATCAAAAGGCAGACTGTTATTTAAATGGAGAGAGCCTCCAAATAGGGCAGCACATGAATCTAGGTATTCTCGTGCATGAAACACAAAATTATTAGCATGCAGGTACAGCAAATAATTAAAAAGTGGAATTTTGGCCTTTGCTTGGGGTTGGAGTTTAACAATAAGTAGGTTTCATTACATCTGTGCAAAGTGTTGGTAAAGCTGCACCCAGAATACTGTGCATAGTTTTTCTCACCAAATTTAAGAAAGGATGTATTGACATTGGAGGCAGTTCAAGAGAGATTCTCTACACTGATTCCTGAGATGAAGAAGTTGACTTACCAAGAACAGTTAAACAGGTTAGTTTTGTTAGAGTTTAAAAGGATGAGGGGTGATCTTATTGAAACATACATGATTCTGAGAGGGAGCGATAGCCTAGATGTTGAGAAGAAACTTCCACTAATTGAGAAACCTTGAACTAGGAAACATGGTTACAGAATAAGGGGACAATAATTTAATATGAAGATGTGAAGGAATTTCTTCTCCTAGTGGGTAGTGAATGTGTAGAATTCTCTACCCCATAGAGTTGTGGAGGGTAGATCACTGAAAGTATTTAAAGAGGATGTGGATAGATTTATAACATATCAGGGTGTGAAGGGCTATGACAAGCTGGCGTGGAGTTAAGGCCTGGGGCAGGTCAGCCATGGTCTTGTTGAATGCTGAGGCAAGCATGAGGTACTGAGTTTCTGTTCCTATTTCTTATATTTGTTTGTTCTTATGTTTTCAACCCTCTTTCCAGTTGATGAAGGTTGAAGTTTGCAACTATCTCTTTCTACCGTTTCAAAGGCAGTAGCCTCATCACAGGCTCCTTTCCATGTCAGCTAAAAACTTTGGTCATGATTTTATTCATCTTTAGGCTTTCTATGAACATACCTGAATGAATGTTTTCTAAATTTACACCACGCTCACAGTGTTCCTGAGAGTTTTTTTTTAAATCTGAGAATGCAATCTAGAATAATCTCATTTGGTAAATACTTCTTTTTACAGAATGTAACTTTTAGTGCAATCTCATTCTTAATCAGGCCACAATATGAAAATTAATTTCAGCACATTCTGTCAAACTGGTGTGTCACAGGCCAATGCTGTTTTGACACTGCCTCAAAAGCAACTGGTCCCATCATGGGAAGGAAAGTATTTAATTTATCCTCATCTCCAAATTTATTTGCTTTCGGCCAAACCTTTGTTTGTAATTACACCAGTCCTTTTCTGCGGGTTGAGTTAATCCACTGTCCCCCTATATGTCTTCAGTGCACCTTTTTCTCAATTCCATTCTGTCTTGATTCACTGTCTACCTGAACACAACGTGTACATGGAGCAACTTTACACATTGCTCGGTCTTCCTCAATATCAGCTTTAGGAATTATAAAAATATGTCTCAGTGTTCTTCAGCTTCTACTTTCTTGAATAAAATGTTAAAGAAAATTTGGTTCTAGCCTTATTGTCATGTGACAACCAAATATTGTAACTTATAACACATTGGGATAGATAGGGATGATAGAACAGGCTGGGGTAGCTCCAATAATTTGAGGTGACATAATAGACAAAGTGTCTTGCCAACAGAAGGCTAGAAACTGAGGCTTTATGGATTGAAATGAAAGACATGAAGATATTTCATCATCTCAGAGAGGCAATGACCTCATGGTATTACCACTTGACTGTTAACCTGGAGACCCATATAATGTTCTGGGGACCTGGGTTTGAATCTTGCCGTGGCAGATAGTGAAACTTGAATTAATAAAAGTCTGGAATTGTGAGTCTAATGGTGACCCTGAATCCATTGTAGATGTCAGAATAACCCATCTGGTTCACAAATGTCCTTTAGGGAAGGAAACTACCATCCTTACAAAGATTATTCATGAATACACTTTGTATATCCTGTTCCATTCTGAAAAGTGCTTCTGATTTACAGATACGGTGCACTATGACTCCAGAGCAATGCCAACCTTTTGGATTGACGATAGATGCTGGTCTAGCCAGTCACAACCTCATCCTGTGAACTCATTAAAAAGAGTATTGACGGACCACGTCAGACGAGAATACCATTAAGGAAAATAATAGAATAATTGTGCAAAACAGATGGAGTATGAAATGTTGAGGGCTATAATTTCTTCCAACAAATGCTATTAAGATAGATAATTAACAATTAATGTAAAATGTAGCATTTACCAAGTGAGATTGTTCTAGAACAGATTGCCCTGTTTACTGACAGAGGAATGGAATAACTGTGGGAAATATCCGATATGGTAATCTGTAGATCCAAATAAAATAAATCCCATTAAGAATCAGAAACAAACAAACCAATACTGACATATCATGGATACAGAAAGAAATAAGGGCAAAAGTGAAATTAAAGAAAAGGCCATTGATAAAGTTGGTAGATAAAGAAAGATACGTCCACTAGAGAAAATAGGAAAAGCTTGGAGAAAATAGTCCAAAAAAGTTTAGAAGGCAAAAAAAGTAACTGAATTATTGCCAGATATAAAAATAGAAGTATTAAGACATTCTACACATATAAATAACAAAAGAAAATTTAGGATAGGGTAGAATCCCTTAAAATATATCCAACAAAATCATTGGCAGTAACAGTAAAATAGCAAAAATCTTGCCTTATTATTTACCAGTGAAACTGAAATAGTGGGCTATGTAGTAAATAGTTATTTTACAAGATTAGTCTTTCCCTTAAAATCTGAAGCGTAACTAGCCTTTTACAGTCAGGAGGAGTTTCCCTGATTTGCCTGGCAGGCTCAAGTAGGGATCTTTCCAGGGGTCATGCCATGAAAAAAATTACAAGAAATGAATGAATAATGACCAGGCTAAAGGAGGTTGCAGCATCCTTCCCCCGAAACACAACCTTGTAAGTGTTCCAACAAAGCTCAGTGCGAGCTAGAAGATGAACACCTCATTTTCTGCTTGGGGACCCTCTAGCCCTCTGGGCTCGATACCAAGTTTAATAGTTTTAGGACCTGAACTGTCCCATGTCCCAGCTCCATACCCCACACACCAGGCCTTGTTATCACATAGTCTGCCATTACACACTACCTATTGTTAGCCATTAACAGTCTCCATTAACTGCTAATCACCTCCCCCCCCACCCCCAGCCAGACTGTTATCCACTCCTTTGTCTGTTCCTTCTTTGGTCTCTATCCCCACCTATCATTTACTCCTGAATCCTTCTGCCCTACCCTACCTTCTGCATATAAACAGGCATTTCCTAGATACCATCAGTTCTGAGGAAGGGTCACCAGACCCGAAACGCTAAAATCTGATTTCTCTTCAGAGATGTGGCCAGACCTGCTGAGCTTTTCCAGCAACTTCTGTTTTTGTTTCTGATTTACAGCATCCACAGTTCTTTCGATTTTTATTTTGTAAGATACTACATCTACTCTTTATGGGGTGTCGAGGCCAAATTAGCTAAGGGTGAAACCAGGAGAAATTTATTAATTCGACAAATTTACTGTGATCTTGAATGCATTGACTGAATGGGTGTTGGAAGTAGATTCAACAGTCACATTCAAAAGGAAATTAAATAAATTCTTTGAAGGGAACTGTGCAGGACTATGGAGAAATAGCAAGTCAATAGGTTTAATGGAAAAACTCTTTCACAGAGTTGACCTATTAACAGGATGAATGCGCTCCCTGTTATGAGAATCTATAATATCTACCTCTGATAAATAAGGTAAATCTGAGTTGACCATTCCCCTCTCATTTAACAATGTACCTGGGCTGACTGAGGATTGAGAAACTCTCGATATAGTGAATCCGTATACCCCTTCCCCTATCGTCTTTTCATTATGATAGAATTATAAGGGAACCAACCACAATTATAACTGAACAAAAGGTCAGGAACAGATCAAGAATTTTTCCAAAAAATGATTGCAAAAACCTATCACAGATGCTTGCCAGAAAGGTTATAGATTTGTAGGGTTTATTCATTTGATAGCCTATGCTCTGACTTATTGACCAGGCAGAAAGTCAACAAATGAATTGAGCATTGTGTCCATGATCTAGCTATAAACATTTGACACAATTATGAGATGTATAAGATTATTATTTTCAGTAATGTATGTTAGACTCAAGATAAATTACAGCATCATGTAATCTGTTTGACAGTCTGCCTAGTAGTAAACCTGGGTGATCTGATTAAATATCAAAAGAAGGCTCGGATTATTTTATTGAGAAGAAGTTGCAAGGCATTTGTGCTTGTAGACAATAGCTGCAGATTTTGGTTTTGAGATTAGTAAACTCTGAGTCTTCCAAAATCCAGAAATGTTGTTGATGTTGGTTTACAAATAAATGTGCTGTGAACTTCCATTTACTTCTTGAATGAAAGGGAGTTGGAATCAAGGATAGCCAATTAGCATTACTACCTCAGTGCAAGATGTTTCCCATAGCCATGGGGAAGAGGGTAGAGGCAGCTCACTGTTGAGATCGGGTTACAGGCTCCTTACAAATCACTGAATACCTGAAACAAACAACAGAGGTCTGTTTGATCAGCAGAGAGAAGAAGATTTTGGCTTTGCAGGTAACTGAAGCTCAATGTGAGAACAAAATCATCTCTGGGCAAGGAGTCTTTTTACCACCCGAGGATTCCAGGAAATTAATCCTGCACGGAACATTAACAGAACAGGTTTAACCGCAGGTCTCCAGAAAGAGGAAAGTGACTAGAGATGTTCCTCCAAGTTAATACTCAACAAAACAGACGTGCACAACTCATTAGAAGCTGTGAGCAATGGCGAACTATTCACTAAAACGACTGCAATTCTGTGGCAACTGAATTTGGTGACGAGTATAAAAGATGAATGATCCTTTTTGTAATTTGAAGTATTACTTGGCTACAAAATTAAAATAATGAATGTTAATAGTGTTTTTAGTCATTTAACTTGATGTGACATTATACCACTTATTAACTGGAAGTTCAAATCACATTTTGAAACAGTTCTTGATCTCCATGGAGATTGAAATACATGAGAGATTGAAGGGCAATAAAATGGATGCTTATGTAGGATAAAGTTTGTAAAGTCACATTTACAATGTGGATCTTTGCTCAACAGGACAGTGGCTTTATAAGATTTGCACTGGTCTGTGTTTGTGTCATTGCCATTGCAAATAAACACGTGAGATCATAACTTTGCTGCCTTGACCACACTATGATCATAAATCATAGAACTAACCATGCTCGTTATTCCTGAATATTATTCAACCACTCCAGGATCGGGATCTTATAAATCTCAAGGGGCTACAATTTTACAACCTCTTCCAGCTTTTATAGAAGCGTTAAAAAAAATTCACAAAGTCTTCATTTACAGGCGGGACAGATGAACAGTTAAAGTTGAAACTCTCTCTATCTTGATTTTGCATTATCACTACTCCATTTTGCTTCCACTTTCTGTTAAGCCTGCTTTCATTGCTTGATTTACTTTATTAAAAAAGAAACTAAATACCAGAATCTGATGAAGGAGCTTCGTGACCTATTAGCCGGAAAAAATCCCAAGGCATACAAACAAGAAGGCTTTATCAGGTCAGCGCTTATTTTGGCAAGAAGCAAAACCAATGGGTTACCACAATTTTTAATGAAATAAATAAACTAGTGAACAGCTGATTCTATTCAATCCAACATCATCTCCACCCTTGACGTTGCCTGTTTTGTCACTGCTATATAAGCTCTGAAAGTACTCACTCCTTCTGAGAGACATATATCATCAATCAGGAAAGGCCTCGTAAACCAGGCCACAAGCAAGTTAAACGGGGTCCCAGCTGAACTTGCTAGTTTCTATATATATCGTTCAGGATGCAGATATCACACACCAGCAGGATTGTGGACATCCAGAGTGAACACATTGACAAGGAGGTTCTTTGACATTGTCTTGAGATCTGACATATATTTGGTTCACTAGGTCAAAAACAGACTTCATAGCTGATGAAAATGGAGATCTCCAGCATGTCAAGGGCAAGGCAATGGACTCACAAAGACAAAATGTTGAAGCATCATCAGCCATCAGACCTTAATTTCACTGGCCAATGCAGACCTACAGTTAAAAACCTACCACTTGTTTGTTCCAATGATTGTTTAGGCAAACAGAAGACAATGGCGTTTTAGCTAATAACATTTTCGACAACTGCAAGAGAGGGCAGAGAAAATAAATTCATACTAGTGCCTGAAATTGCTTAATCATTCCTGTGAACCCTGAAGGAGAACCCCACACCAAGAACATGCGATAGCAACTCCCAAGCTTCTATTCATGTGAAGCCTGAAGCCACAACGCTCAAGGTCCCTGACAAGGAAGGGATGATTCTACTCCAAGGGCCTCACTGCTTTGGAAACTTCTGCTTCAACAGAGTCGTGAACACAATCCAGTCCATCATGCAAACCAACCTTCCACCCATTGACTCCACCTATACTTCCTGCTGCCTTGAGAGAGGAACCAGCCTCATCAAAGATAGTAGGAACTGCAGATGCTGGAGAATCTGAGATAGCAAGGTGTAGAGCTGGATGAACACAGCAGGCCAAGCAGCATCATAGGAGCAGGAAGGCTGACGTTTCAGGCCTAGACCTTTCTTCAGAAAGCCTCATCAAAGTTCAGACTCACCCCAGTTATACTCTCCTCCACTCTCTTCTGTCAGGCAGACAATATAAAAGTTTGTTTACATGTATGAATAAATTCAAGAATAGCTTCTTCCCCGCTGTTATTAGACTTCTGAATAGCCCTCATAAATTTCAAATTTAATGTTGACCTTGTTTCTTTTGCACCTTCTCTGCAGCTGTAACACTGCGTTCTATGATCTTAATGAACTTTGTACGGTATGATCTGCCTGCACTGTATGCAAAACAGAACTTTTCAGTGCACCTAGATATATTTGACAGTGATAAATCAAATCAACTCAAAATCAATGGAACATGGGGCAGGTCTGGAGACTAGTATATTAACAAAATTTCTTTCTTGGAATTCTCTTCCTAGAAAGCAATGATTGTTCAGCCATTAAATTGCTGCAAGGCAAACATCAGTAGATTTTTGAATACTAAGCAAATAAAGGGATATAGATAAAATATGGGAAGGCAGTCGAATTGAAGATCGGCTATGAACACATTGAATAACACAGCAGACCTGGAAGATGCTTTCACTCCTCTTTCTTATGTTTTGTTAAGGCAAGGCATTCCAATCTCCAGAAAAAAGGCCTCACCAGGACATCCAGATCAGGGAAACAATATGAACCCTCTTTCATACTTAGTGTCACAAAACCACCTTTCTTGGGGAACTGGCACCACTTTCTCCCGTATCAAAGTACCAGCCAGGGACAAGAATCTGGCTGTGTGCGTTTGCAAGCATCTGAGATACATCCTGGAACATCAATTAGGTGCCTTCCTTTGGATCTTGATAAGATCAGTACAGGATGAAGCTAGTAATCCCAATGTAATTACATGCCCAATCAAGTTCAGATCCAATATTTTTCAGCTTCAAGGAATGGCAGGATGACAATCGTATGATGGTCGCTACAAAAAATACAAAAAATATCTGCTTTATTAATATTTGTAACATGCCCTGATGGATTTATAATTTGAAGAGAAAGGGTCTATCCTTCTCCCAGCAAATGGCTGTGGAGCAATCAATCCATCAGAAACTTGTCACGGGCAGCATGGTGCTCAGTGGTTAGCACTGCAGCCTCACAGCGCCAGGGACCCGGGTTCAATTCCACCCTCAGGTGACTGTCTGTGTGGAGTTTGCACATTCTTCCCCTGTCTGCTTGGGTTTGCTCCGGGTGGTCTGGTTTCCTCCCACAGTCCAAAGATGTGTAGGCTAGGTGGATTGCCCATAGTGTTCAGGGGTGTGTAGATTAGATGGGTTTATCAAGGAATGGGTCTGGGTAGGATGCTCTGTGGGTCAGTGTGGACTTGTTGGGCCAAAGGGCCTGTTTCCACACCGTAGAGATTCTATGATTGTCAAAGAAGAAGCTACTATTCTGCACTCAATCAACCATGGGAAATAACCATTTGTTCTTCCCTCAGCGACTCATAAAGCATTTGACCTCAGACAATCTGCTCCAGCTGACATCAGCATATGGCATAAGCACTGATACAAATTTATGTTAGTTTGGCAGGCTCAGTGAGAAGCAAAGTTGCTGGAGGACAGGACCACATTTAAACACCCACATAGTATAGTGAACTTTGTCCCGTGAAGGAAGACTTTACGTTGGTACCTAGGAGAATTATTGTATGCGTCAGCATTGTTGGGTCATCTCTTCTATAAAGAAAGATGAAAAAGGAGTGGCAGAAATGATCTTTCATTGCGGATAAGTTGCTTCAGATGGGTTAGATGTGCATTGGTAGGTTATGGCAATGACACCCATGCTTATGAATGTTTAAGGTTTGCATGAATTTAACAGTGATGTCAGTTGCTATATTAATCAGTCATTTCCCAGTGATCTTCAGAACTGGCAGGTTTATGAAAACCACTGCCACTCAGAAAGATTCTACCAGCTGCAAAAAGTTAAAGATTTTCCGTTTGACTGCATTGAAAACTGAAGTAAATGGACATTTTCCACCTCTGACTTTGAAGTCTTTGTATAAACAGCTGTAGCTATTCTTTAGTGCTCCCAAGTTCCGAAACATTCAAAAATTTGATTAGTTTCAGAAAAGCCTCCACTTTGAGCTTTGTCCTGCATGTTCCTCTCACTCTGTAACACAAAGGTACCGATCTCAGCTTATTTCACATTGGACTGAATCTTACATTCTTTAGGCTACTGTCAATTTCATCAGGTTTCATGAAGGCTTCTCTCCCTGAGGCTGGGTGAGGTTTCTTGTGCTACCAGCTCAAGCTGTCCTCATTAATACCCTAGCCAGTCCTTTCGGCACTTCTCTCATCTGGTGCTAGCTCAATTTGACCACTCAGTGTAGCCAGAAAAACTTGCCACTGCCTAGACATCCCAGAATAGACTGACATCCCTGGCAGATACACCGTCTACAAAGGACAATTGCATATTCAGATATGCACTGTCAGTGTGGAGCTACCCTGCACAGTTTGTGACATTTGCCCCAGACATAGAAAATAAGAGGAAATCAATGCCCTGGAGTTCCTGGTGCTGGGGTGGAATAAATGAGGGATATCCTCTTCCCCCAAGACCAACATTGGATGCCATGATACCAGATTCTGCCAGCCTCAGTTGAGGTTGGCATCTGGGTCATTGTGCCACCTAAGGAATGCACAGCAATGAAAAGGAAGGCCAAAGACCACCTGTGCTGTGTCAGAATAAATCTCTCTGTTATCATACATTCACTCCATTTCTGCTCCTGTACCATCTCCCAACAAAACTTATGCTCTCCCCATTTCACTACTACGTATAACATTTTTCCTCACTCACTTCCACCACTGTCAGTATCCCCACCTTCCTGAACATGCATGGCCTTGTGCTTCCTACTCTCTTACTCAGGAGACCTCACCACCTTCTCTCCCCCCACACCCCACTGCCCCACACTCCACCCACCACCATCACCAGCAGCAGCATTAATAGCTGTGCCAGCCACTTTCATCTCACCCTTACCCAATTCCTTCTTGCTCTCATTCCAGGAGAAATCTACGAAATGACAGAACAAGCCCATATAGGTAGTAGGGTGCCTTACACCCCCTAGGAGGAGAAATACATGACCCTGGTTGCTCTGAGTGGCCCACTGCATCCATTTGGAGATTGTACACAGTGGTACAGCTGAATGTCAGTGGCAGAGGGAGTGAATGTTGAATGCATTAAATGGACTGTCAATCAAACAGGCTGCTTTGTCCTGCTTGGTATTGAGCCTCTTGAGATTTGTTGGAGCTGCAAGCATCCAGGATACTTAGCATTCAAAAATACAAAAAATATCAAGGGAAAAAAAGGGAAGGGGAAGTAAATACAATAACCATCATTGGAGAAAATGTACTTGTGAACATAATGGTGCTAAACACCAATAAATCTGATGAACCATATGGAATACGTGCTGGATTTTAAAAAAAAAGTAGCTACAGAAATAGTGGATGCACTGGTAATAATCTTTAAAGAATCCAAGTTCAGCAGATAATGTGAAAGACAAGTTGTATGTTGTCCTTTATTTCAAAGTATCAAAATAGAGAAGTCTTGCTAAAACTATGCGTAGCACTAATTAGACCATACCCCTGGAATAATGTAAGCAGTTTTGGTCCCCTTATCTCAGGGAAGATGTATTTGCATTGGAGGCAGTCCAGAGAAGATTCTATAGGCTGATACCAGGTATGAACAGACTTTCCTACCAGGAGAGTTTGAGTAAGTTAGACCTGTACTCAATGGACTTTAGACGAATCAGAGGTGCCCTTATTGATACATATAAGCTTCTTCTGGGACTTTACAGGGTAGATATGGTAGTGTTGTTTCCCCTTGTGGAAGAGTCTAAGACCAGAGACCATAATTTCAGAGTAAGACGTCATTCATACAAGCTAGAAATGAGGGGGACATTTTTGTCTCAAAGCATGGTGAATCTGTGGCATTCTTCAAAAAAATGCCACAGACAGCTGTCAACTCTGGATCATTAAGTATATTCAAGGCAGAGATAAACAGATTTTTAATCAGTAAGGGAACTGAGTGTTATCAGGAAAAGCTCAGAAAGTGGAATTGAGAATTATTAGATCTCAGTGAATTTTTTTTCTTTAATCATTCGTGGGATGAGGGTGTCGTTAGCTAGGCTGCATTTATTTCCCATCCCTAATTGTCCAGAGAACAGTTAAGAGCCAACCACATTGCTGTCGGTCTGGAGTCACTTGTAGGCCAGACCAGGTAAGGATGGCAGTCTCCTTCCCTAAAGGACATTAGTGAACCAGATTGGTTTTTCCCCTACAATCGACAATAGATTCACAGTCATCATTAGATTCTTAATTCCAGATCTTTATTGAATTCAATTTCCACCATCTGCCATGGCAAGATTCAAACACGGGTCCCCAGAGCATTATCCAGGTCTCTGGTTTAACAGTCCAGCGATAATACCACTAGGCCATTGCCTCCCCTATAGCAAAACAGCGGAACAGACTCAATGGGTTAAATAGCCTACTTCTGTTTCAGTGCTGTATGGTCTTGTGGTCTTATATATACAGAAATGGTTTCAAAGGACTTGAAACTTACAAATGTTCAAGAAAGGAAAGAATTTAGGCCTTCAGTTTAACAATAGATTGATAAGGTTTTAGAAACAATAATTACAGGTAAAGATAACAGCTATTGGACAAATATGGGCTCTTAAAGAAGAGCAAGCATGGTTTTGTTAATAGCAAATGGCGTTTGACAAACTTTACTTTTATAATGAAGAAGTAGAAAGGTTGATTGAGAGCAATGCTGTTCATTATATATCCATATAAAGGTCTAAAAGGTGCTTATATGTTTGTTAGCAAAATTGAAGAACAAAATAGGCAGTACAGCAGCAGCATGGATACAACCTTAGCTAAGGGTCAGAAGTAGCATGTTGTGGTCAAGGTGTTTTTAGTAATTGGAGGCAGGTATATAGTGGCATTACCAGCGTTCTGGTCTTGGATCATTACTACTATATATTTGATAAGTGTTAATGCCTTGGATGTGGCAGTACAGAACACAAGTTCAAAATCTGCCAATGGCATGAAACTTGAAAATGTGATAAACAATGAGGGATATAATGATAAACTTCAAGAGAGCATAGTAGAATGGGCATAGAAATGGAAGACAGAAAGCAAAAAAGTAATACATTTTGGTAGGAAGAGCAATGAGAGATAGTTTTATTATTGAGGTTGGTTGGCTTGCCGAGCTGGTTGGTTGCTCTGCAGACGTTTCGTTACCATGCTTGGTAACATCCTCAGTGCAGCCTCTGATGAAGCGTTGGTGTGTTTTCCCACCTGGTTTTTAAACTCTGGGGTCCGTTGTGATGGATTGCCTCACTTCCGGGTTTCCTCCGTAGTGGAATGTATATGGGGTCGAGTTCAATGTGTTTATTAATGCATGCTTCGTGGAGTGCCATGCTTCCAGAAATTCTCGTGCTTGTCTCTGCCTAGCCTGTCCCAGGATCTTGGTGTTGTCCCAGTCAAAATGATGGTTCTCCTTGTCCATGTGGATTGAGATGAGTGAGTGTTGGTTGTGTCTTTTTGTAGCCAGTTGGTGTTCGTGTGCTCTTGTTGTTAGTTTCCTTCCTGTTTGTCCAATGTAGTGTTTCTCGCAGTCTCTGCAGGGGATCTTGTAGGTGACATTGGTCCTTTCCATGGCGGGGAGTGGGTCTTTAGTTCGGGTGAGCATTTGTCGTAGGGTTGATGTGGGCTTGTGTGCCACTCTGATGCCCAGCGGTCGTAGAAGTCTTGCGGTGAGTTCTGATGTGTCCCTGATGCAGGGTAGTGTGATGAGTGTGTCGGGGCGTGTAGAATCTTTCTGATGCTGTTCCTATAGGCATCTCCTGACCCAGTTCTTTGGATATCCATTATCCTTGAACACTTGGAAGAGGTATTCCTCCTCCTCTTGGGGTAGTTCCATGTTGCTGCAGTGTGTTGATGCACATATTGTACAAGTATTTGAAAGTTAAGCTTATTTCAAACATGAGTTTGACTCCAGCTGAAATATTATGCTCATCATACTTCAGGAAGAATGGGAAAGCTTTAGAAAGGTATGGATGAGATTTGGGAAAATAGTTCCAGGGATGAAAGATTTCACTATTGTGAATAAAATAAAAAGGCTGATGCTGTTACCCTTAGAGGAAGGAGGAAACTGAGAGGAGAACATATAGAGGTGTTTATAATTATGATGTGTTGAGATGAGTAAATTAAAAAACAAAAAAATGCCAAATATAGCAATGGCTAATTAAATGGCCCCAATGCAGATTTTAGGCGATTGTTGATAAAACTGAAAATGGCATTAGAAAAAAAACATTTTATGCAATGAGTGGTCCAGGTTAGACTGCCTTATCTGATCAGGCGGTAGAAACAGATTTAATAACAGCTTTCAATCCCTAAATTATTTGATACTTGACAATATCTAATTGAGAGTCTTATTACAAGTATCAGAAATAAGGACCCAGCACTTCTATCCTCAACAACAACATTTCAGATACTCAAGCTTCAATTAAGATGCACTTGGAATTTCCCTTCAGCAAGCATTTGCAATCAATTGATTTGAGCTTCTTTAGTTAATGCCACTTTGTGAGAACTTCAAACATACCTTGCTTATTTCTAACATGGGTTTCTTAAACATCTGTCCCACAGACATTATTCTTAAGATTTCTCTCACTAACATTAAATCAGTCAGGACATCTTTCCTTCTGGACTTTTGAGGAGACCATTAAATTGTACGACTACTTTTCCAAGTTTTTTTCTCCTGAATGACATACTTCAACCTGAAAGAAATTTGCACACGCATGGACCTTCTGGATAGTTCTACCTTTCTACCACACCTAGTTTCTATCTCTACCACCCTTTATCATGAAACATCCAAAGCCCCAATTTTTTTTTCTCATTTATTCTTTGTTTTCTAAAGGACTAAACTATTCACCTTGAGGAATTTTTAAAAGCTTCATGAAACTGCATGTAAACAAATTCTAAGTCACAAACTTACCAATCACGTCACTCAAAAATGAAACTAAGTCCTTCCTCTGTCAACCCATACAATATAGAGTTACAAATCAATCTTAGAGCTATACATAATTCTGTCCAATTTAGAATGCAAATTTCCAAATAATAATAAAAAAATAATGATATTATCATGACCCTTCTTAATAGGTATCATCCCACAGACTAATGCCAGTGCTCTACAGACAGGAGATAAAAGGTACTGCAGATGCTGGAGAATCCGAGATAACAAGCATGGGGCTGGATGAACACAGCAGGTCAAGCAGCATCATAGGAGCAGGAAAACTTGACGTTTCGGGCCTAAACCCTTCATCTGATGAAGGGTTTAGG
>JAHRHZ010000248.1:70337604-70353317 GCA_024137785.1 Ginglymostoma cirratum
CAGCTTTCCTGTTCCTCTGATGCTGCTTGGCCTGCTGCGTTCATCCAGCTCTACACCTTGTTATCTCAGATTCTCCAGCATCTGCGGTTCCTACTATCTCTATATTTTAATAGGTTGTTGCTTGATTATGATGTTTAACAAGTTGCGAATGTGTAAATCATGCTATTTCACCTACATTAAATTACTAAATCTTTATCTGGCTCAATATATTAGCGCCACTCACTATTCACAAATTTGAACTGCAGTAAAATTTGTTTGCATTAAATTTGTGCATGCCCTGGATAAGAGCTTCAAACTAAAATTACTAAAGCAACTAATGAATATACTGTTTGGTAATGAAAAACGCTGGCTCATAAAGTCTTACCACGACAGAAAGGTGTGAAAAATGCATCTTTTTTGACCTGATACAAGGACTAAGTAAAATATCATACTTTCTTATTTGATGGCTTTTTGGCACTGACAGCACTCTACAAAGCAATACATTGGGCTCTTATGTTTGACCTCATTTGCTATATGTAATTGACAATGAAGTATTTTGGGCATTCACCTTATCTATATCCCCAAACAGCCTGCTATCCTTATTCTCTAAAGTACATGAGTTAATACTTGCTTTGTAATGAAATCCATGCTAATCATTTTGCAATGTACTCAAAAATAATAAAGTTGGTTTTCAAAAAGCAAGATATTGTGCTTTGAACTGCAAAGACTTTATCAAATGATAAGTAAATTTCAGCTGATAAAATGAGATGTTAAGAAATGCAGACAGAGATATATATCCTTTATTCTTTTAAGGAGAAAGCAGACTGTCTCTAATTAACTCTCTTAGGAGTCTGTTGTCAATTTTTCAAGCTGTGAAAAATAGAACTGAGCTTACTGACCAGGATATCAGAGGACAGGGATTCCCAGACTTTCTCACTAGACCACGTCTGACACTTGGAGGAATCCAGATGAGGTCACCATGGCACCCTTTATTTCCTGTCCCAGAGACATTCCTGATAAACATGAATGTTGGAAACTCTTTGAAAATCTCATGGGAATGCATTCTGGTATTTATGCTCCATTGACCTTTTTAAAACTAATTATGCACTCATGTTTTCATGCTTATTTATGTAACATTAGTTGCAAGATTTTTAAAACTATTATATTAGAACTGTTAAAATTTATTAGGAAGAAGAGATGATGAGTGAATTATTTTGCCTGGTGTTATGTTGAACTGTCCTAAATATTTTAGTTATATCACATCTGCTATTTTTGTCTATCACCATGATGTTTGCCAAGCTAATCATTTTCATGACTTATTTGCCTACGATTCAAATGTTTTCACTTATGTTGCTGTCTTTTGTCAATCTTTCAGAAAAAGAGAATTCCAGAGTCTTAATATCATTATAGTTCAATGATCATAAACATTCTTTCCCAATATAGAAAGTGGTAGGTGCTTCTTTTGAGATCTCTTATATTTTATGCAAAATATAAATTTAAATCAGAAGCTTGAATTATAAGTTCAAAAATACATCTTTAGAGGATGACACAATAAATGCTCCATCATCAAAATTCACAACCTGGAGTGAGGTTTTCTTCTGCACTTTTTCTATAACAAAACTGAACAGCCATTTATTAAAGGCACCTTAAAAATGCTGAGATGCACAGTGAAAATCTTAGTTGGCATTATTTGGAATATGTCTAATTAGTCTTGATTTAACATAAGCAGTGAGAGGGTGAACATAATTCCAGGGTCAAAACGGTTCCAGGCAAACGAAGTTAGGAAGACTTTTTTTCTTTTTCTGCATCAGAAGAACATTCAGTTTACAGGATTGCAGAGAGGAACTGGGGGCCACATGACTTTTTGACGTTTTCAAAACTTACAACATTGGAGTGAGAAAGTGCATCTGTAAATTTGATGTGTGCACAATGATGAGTGCAGTTTCTGATAAATTCAAACAAGGATTCCAAACTTTGGTGAAAGAGTAAGACTGTTAAATTCTGCACTGAGTGATGATGGCTGTTCGTTAAGTAAATATATACACGGGTGGTTCATTCACCTGTATTGTGTGAAAGGCACTTTTGACTAAGATTAATGCGTGTGGCTAAAATAGTGCTGTAGTTCTGCGGTTAGTCAGTGATTTCTATTTGACAACACTGCCTTATAAGCTCAATATCTCACACTGTAACTGTGCCCAGAGTTCAAAATGAATCTCTTTATTACTTTGAATTTCTCTCTAGAATCCTCATGAATCCTGTAGCTTTCAGATAGTGGAGAATTATGGAAAAGTTCATGTTCAGTTTTATTGAATGAAAACAGCCACTGAGGTTAATGACAATAAAATTAATAAATATTAATTGTTGGCTTGATTACAGAGCTTCTAATTTTAAAAAAAAATCACATAATTCTTCTAATAACATTAGATATAGATATAGATATGAGCATAAATATATGCATAAGGTGTGTTCTACTGCTGCATGTACACCTATGCCTATACTGCAATACAGAGGAACAGAAAAAAAAACCCAAGGAGTTTTTCCACCGAGACTATAAATTCCTTTCAAGTTCAAAGTAGGATGTGGGAAATGAAGGTGGTATCATTCACAAATCAATCAATTATAAGGAGTTTCCTGGCTTAAATTTGCTGTTGGTGTTTGATCGCAGCTTTCAACTTCATTTGCTGTAATTTTGCAGTGAATTTCATAACTCCTTTAATCTATGGCAGTCTAATGCTCCCGTGCCCTTCCCACAATCATCCCAACTCCCCTTAAAGAAACCCAGTCAAACTACAAAGTGACAAGGGCTACCCACGATTACCAGGCTGATGTGTCAGAGGAATCTTCAATTATGATGCATCTCTTGCTGTTACATCTGAAATTCCAAAGTTCACTGTCCTCATATTGCTGCCATCCAGTGTTAGTCCCTCTATTTACTTTGACAAATGATTCAGTTTGAAAATTAAGGAAAACGAACTAAATATTACTACCAGCATAGCTTCCAATTCAAACATAACATTCCAGATTTGTTCTGGAACTATATGCTGAAGCAGACACTAAGAATTATCCGTTGAGGATTTTCCTCTCAGAACCTGAATCACCACCTGCCAGTGGCTGTATACTTACTCTCACTTCTGAAGACATTTCCAGGGAAAGTTCAAAACCCATGAGATTGTTGTTATTGAAACATCTCAAAGCATTCTGTTTTTATTCCCACAGAAGTGGGGTAGAAAAGATCTGGTCTCTGATTCAAAGGAAAATAAATCCAGTAGATCTGTTTGTTTTCCTGAACCTTGAGGGGGAATGTACCTGATATGGAGTCGTGTAGCCATAAAGTCGTAGAGTCATAGCATAGAAACCCTTCAGGTCACCATGTCTATGCCAGCTGACAAACAACAAACTACACTAATCCCATTTAACTGCACTTGGTCCATAGCTTATTATGCCCTGGCATTTTAAGCGCTTATCCAGCTTGCTTCTTAAATGTTGCAAGAGTATTCACCTCCACCACAATTTCAGGTAGCATGCTCCATTTCACTATCACTCTCTAGCTGAAAAAAGATCTCAGATCTGTTCTAAACCACTTACTCCCACCTTAACTGTATTTATGGTATTAGACATGCCTGCCATACGGAAACGATTCTCACAATCTACTCTGTCAATACTTCTCATAATTTTGTTAGCTCAATCAGAACCCTCCATCATTACCCTTTGCCTTCTGTTGGTAAGCCAATTTTGGGTCCAGTTTGCCAATATACCTGGGATCCCATAGGCTTTTACCTTTTGGACCAGCCTTCCATGCGGGACCTTGTCCAAGGCCTTACGGAAATTCTTGTAAGCCATCAGCTGCATTGTCCTCATCGACATACTGAGTCACCTTTTCAAAGAGCTCAAATAAATTAGTCAGAAGGATCTCCCTCTAACAAATCTGTGCTGACTACACCCGATCAATCCCTCCCTTTCCAAATGTTGATTAATCCTGTCCCTCAGAACTTCCGCTAATAATTTCTCTTTCACTGATGTCAGATTAACAGCTTTATAATTATCTGGCCTATCCCTGCTGCTCTCTGGATTTCTCTTTAGATCCATTGTATTAGTTAATGTTGAACTCAGAGCGCTGGCATTGACTGTCATTGTCAGACCACTTATACACATTCTAAACTGCTATCTTCCAGCTGAGCAGTATTTTTAATCCTAAATTCTCATTCAGTGCTCAAATATGTTTATCCTCTCTGTTGCAACCATCTACCAAACCCATTCTGAAATGTTGATAAAGACCAGGAATTTCCTTGTCATTGTATTTTGCTGGAAATACAGCAGAAACCTAATGCACATAAGTGTTTGCTTTGAGAGAGATTCCAGATAGAGTATGCTAAATTGTCAAGTTCCCAGGTAAACAGTGATGAACTAGCTCCCTCTCTTTATTCATCCACCACTTCTGTTGATTGCACAAGATTAATTTACAAAGGATCACCCTCTTTGCAGATTCATTTCATCCAGTCTGAAATGTATCATATTTTGAAGGGATCCAATTAAGTAAGCTTTCATAAAGTAATGAATTGAAAGTTTATTAGCTCCTAAAGTGAGAAAAATTAATAATGGAACACACATACGTACAGATTAGAGACTAGAAGTGAGTCCAGAAAAGGATAACAGTTAAAAGAACTCTATGTTATTCATGAAGCATTGAAAAAAAGCTTTATTGGTGTTAGAGTGGATGTTATCAGTAACATTCACATTGATTATTAACCACTAATTTGGATATTCTTGGCTTCACATTTGATTGAATTGCTCTTGTTCTGTGGTCTTTGAAGCATACGAATACAGCTAAAGTTTGCTTTCAACTCCTGTCTTGTGTAGTCTTGAAAGAAGAAGACATAACTGTGTCTCCTACCTAGACTGCTATCAGTTTTCACCGTATAGCTAACATTCTGAAATACCCACAACAGGTTGCAGTTGAGTTTGTAGTGTATTTCTCCTTTTGATTGTTCTTTGATACCCGCAGGTATGACATTCCAGAAGTCCCATCCAGGCAGTAACTGAATTTACATCCTTGGTCCTTTTGGTAATATCAGTCTTCTTTTAACAACACATGGTGAGATATAAAAGTTTGATACATCTTTAGCTGATCCAAAGTTATGATCCTTGGTCATGTCACTTCCCGCAGCACACCAAATGAAACACGATTCATTCTCATTTCCTTAAAGAAAGAGAAAAATATAAAACAACAGACAATCATTGCACTAGCCTAGAATCTGTTGCAGGGTGCCTGCAATCACATTTGATTTCACAGCAATGCGATTGATTTTTATGTTTCCAGATTGCTCTAGCAAACAGTGATTTTGTGCATGGTTATTGGACTTCGTTTTAAGGGTTTTTATTTCCTACAGCTTGATTATTTGATGAAAATTTTACATATAGATAAAAGAATAAACTCCAACAGAATTATTTGGTATTCTGAGTCTTATACATCTCCACAAAAGTTCAGAGATTTTGGTAAGTACAGTCTGTGGTCTCCCTCTCCTAATTTTAAACTTTTATCTCAAAGTCTTTGAGAACCATATTAATTGAAAGTTGAGATAACAAGGTGGAGAGCTGGACACAGCAGGCCAAGTAGCATCTGAGGAGCAGGAAGGCTGACGTTTCGGGCCTAGACCCTTCTTCAGAAATTCCTTCTCTGCTGTTGAGTACTGTTTCTAAAGTTTGTTTAGCTTTTAGGAGAAGCACCTGATAGGCTTCTCTATTCTGGATTTGTATTCTGAAAGTGAATAACTTCTACCCTGATATCACATTCATCGATGACTACTTCAAATACTCAGCTTAAGTTTGGAGATGCAAATTCCAGCTCATTTGTTAAAATCACAGGCAGCTTTACAAAGTAGTTTGACATTTTTTCATAGAATCCCCACAGTGTGGAAACAGGCCCTTTGGCCCACCAAGTCCACACCAGCCCACAGAGCATTCCACCCAGACCCAATCTCCATAATCGACCTAATCTACACATCCCTGGACACTATGGAACAATTTTAGCATGGCCAATCCACCCAGCCTGCACATCTTTGGACTGTGGGAGGAAAGCGGACCATCCTGAGGAAACCCACACAGAATGGGGAGAATGTGCAAACTCTACACAGAAGTTGCCTGAGGGGAAATTGAGCCTGGGCCCCTGGTGTTGTGAGGCAGCAGTGTTAACCACTCAGCCACCGTGCCACCCCTGGACCAGAATTCAGCAGGCTGATGCAAGGCAAAGATTAACACTCCTTCAGTCTGGCACCTTAGACCACTCAGCCATCCTGACAAGCTGCAAGGAAATTGTGCATTCCCTGACTGGCATCGAACCCAGGCCACGATGGTGAGAGCACCGAATCCTAACCACTAGAATCAGTTTCTCAATCCATAATATTGTTGCTTAATTTCTGGAGTTGTTTTGTCATCAGCACAGCTACCATTCTGAAGCTGAGGATAAATGTTTGATGGGACCCACACATTCCCAGGAGGAATTGAGGAACTATGATATTGCTTGTAACTTTGCAGCCTTGTGCAGTACATATCCTTGACCGCTACTTGTCCTTGATATGTCACGTAGGTCTGAAAGCACTCATTCATTGCAAGATTGATTATTTGATCTACTGACTATATTTTCTGGAAGGGGCTTCTTGTTGATTGAATTGCCTTTCCTAGGTGTCATTGTATACCAGGAGGTTGTTCGGGTACACTATACAATTTGATAAACCTGCCACAATCTGGTTCAATGCCCTTTGAAAGGTGGCTGGGAATTTCAGAATTCAAGTGTCAAGACTTGATGGTATCAACCCTCTGGTGATACAAAGGTGAAGATTTCCTTTGCAGGAGCATTTAAGGGAACCTGAATAACTTTCAGAAGGCATTAGGTAGGAGTCGGTTCTGGCCATTAGCTTTTCAGTAATCAATGCAAAGCCTTGTAGACCCATCTGACGTGAATGAGCACAACTAGGGAGCTCCAGCTACTGCTACTAGGCTCTATTCATTGATGCCGAAGCATGTAGTCAATCTCCTCCCAAACCTGGGCCAGGCCAATAGGAATATTTCTTTATGCAAGATGTCTCTGCCACATTCAAATCATGTAGTGATGCCACTGGCTTGTCTCTATATAAGCCAATAAATGTCATGGGCAGCCTCATTATATCTGCTCACTTTTCAACACCGATATGACGGTTTTTTTATTCATTCACAGGATGTAGGAATCACTGGTCATATCAGCATTCATTGCCCAGATGGGTTTTTATGATTATTATTGTCATCAATAGATTCTTAATTCCAGACCTTTCTTGGTATTGAATTCAAATTCCATCATCTGCTGTGGGGAGATTTGACCCTGTGTCCCCATAACATTAGCAGAGTAGTCCAGTGATAATACCACAAAGCCATGACCCCCTCAGATAGAATCAGAAGTCTACGTCAGTATTTCTGTATTAGTCAGCGGGTAGTAGAGTGCTCAATGTGGTTCTCACCCACATATCCTTCCAATTCATCCCCTGCTGCTACTCTTGTCCTCCAGATTGGTTGCAATGTCAGTTTTGATGATTGCTGTTCTTATTTTTCACAAGTGACCTGTATTAAGTTGTAGGAATAAAAAAATTGGGCAAAGTTGCAAATAGTAGTGGTGATAGGTTATAACAGGTTATAAACAGAAAGGCAAAAAGGGAAAAATCAACGAATATGTACATCCAAACAACAACAAGATCTGTCCAATGAGCCGTCAAGCCTGCTCAGCCATTCAGTAAGATCATGGTTGAGCCGATTTTAACCTCAACTTTACATTCCTGCATATACCTGATAATCTTTCATCCCCTTGGCAATCAACGCAGAGAAAGTTCAATTTGAAGACGTTTGAGGTGATGTACTTTCAGAGGATTACCATGGAAAGACGACATGTGTTAGTGCTTAAATGTTCCCGAACAAGTTGATAAGGTGTTTAACAAAGCACCAGGGCTACTTAGATTTATAAAAAAGGATGAGAACAAACAAGCAGAGAAATCATGGTAGAACTCTACAAATCACTGGATAAAACCCAGACTAAATATTATTTTTCATTCATTCACTCATTCACGGTGTGTGCACATTGTTATCTAGACGAGTATTTATTGCCAACACTTAGTTGCTTTAGAAGATGTTGATATGCTGTTTTTTTAAACTGCTGCAAACCAAGTGCTGTTGTGAAGGCAGTTTCAGAATTTTGATCTAGCAGCAGTGAAGACACAGTGCTATATCTCCGAGTGGATTGTGTGTGCTTTGTTGAATAAATTGCAGGCAACAGTTCCTCATGCCTCTGCTGCTCTTAGGGTGTTTGAGGTCCTCAGTTTGGAACGTACAGTTGAAGGAACCTTCACTTAGCTGCAATACATCTTGGGAATGGTACACAATGCTTTTACAATCCCTTAATTTTGGAGGGAATGAAAGTTTAACATTGTGGATGGGATGCCAACCTAGCAGGGTTCTTTGTCCTCGTTGGTGTCAAACCTCTTGAATGTTACTGTAGCTGCACTTATCTAGGCAAGTGGTTGGCATTCTAACATGTTCCTGACTTGTGTCTTGTAAATAGGTTGTAGACGTGATTTGGGGAATCAAGAGATGAGTTACTCACCACAGAATTCCTAGACTCTGACCAACTGTTGTAGCTACAGCGGTTCAGTTCAATTTCTGATCAATGGAATCCAGAAGGTTGTTGACAGTGGGGGATTCGGTGATAGTAATATCATTGTATATCAAGGGAAGGTATTTAGATTTATTACTCAGAGTTGTTCATGACATGTGGGCCTCACTGGCTAGAGCAGCATGTATTGTCAACCAATAACTGCCTTTGAGAAAGTGCTGATAAATAGTTTTCTTTAAATTCTATGGTGCGAGAGGGGCAGATCTGTAAGAAAAGGAGTTTTCTAACCTTGACCAGATGCTGGAGAATCTGAGATATCAAGATGTACAGCTGGAAGAACACAGCAGGCCGAGCAGCATCAGAGGAGCAGGAAGGCTGACGTTTTGGGCCTAGATCCTTCTTCAGAAATGACCCTTCTGAAGAAGGGTCTAGGACCGAAATGTCAGCCTTCCTGCTCCTCTGATGCTGCTTGGCCTGCTGTATTCATCCAGCTCCACACCTTGTTATCTCAGTAAAAGAGTGTTGATTCTTGGGATCAGAGGATTAACCTCCAATAACTACAAATATCTTCCTTTGTTCTAGATATGGCTCCAACCAATGGAGAGTTTTCCTTTTGATTCTGAATGCCTTTACTGTGGAAAGCCCGACAGGTATACAATCAGCTTCCACTGCCATGCTCAAATTCACAACACAAGAAATGACCATATTCAGTGGCGAAGAGAAACTCACCAATGTTGATAACTGATAGATCTTATATGTAATCACTTGTAAAAACTGTAGTGACACTGCTGAAAGATGAATTGATTTTATCAGCTGAAGTTGCTAAAAATGAATACTAAAAATATAATTTTTTTCAAAATGTGATGAGGGAGTTTTTAAATTGTAAATGTAAACAGCCTTGAGTTTCCATGATAGTTTTCCTTGTCTCCTGATGTATCTCTATTGGCAGCATTGGAGCCCAAAAGAAACAACACAGATTCCTGATCGATGGTCAAATTGCCTCATTTCCCTAAGCATTCTGCCAAGTGCAACTTGAGTTAAGGTTAGCATGCAGGAGAACTCATACAATTTCAGGCCAAATGTTGCTTTTTCTTAAGATACTTTGAAGCCAGAATGGAGCTGAAATTGCAATGGCTTGCCAACATTAGATTCTCCACAGCCAACCTATTTCTACCCATAATTCCATGCTTCTTTTAAATGTTCATGTATGCACCACTGGTCTTGACACTCAGAAAAATCTCATCTTGTTTTGAGATTACTCTCCGCAAAACTATTACCTAAAATAGCAAACAGATTCTTTTAAGCCTGCCTGTTTGCCACATCATGATTTAATTGAAAAAGGAAAACTTAACAGTCACTAACCTTTTGATAAACAAAAGCTGCTTTGCTGGCGAACAATTGCATTCCCATGTATGTGGTGCAGCACTCAAGTGTAGCTTTTCCAAATGAGACGCTTGTACTCTAGACCTAGCCTCCATTACAAGGAGCACATATTTGAAGGAGTGATCTTGGATACAGTAACTAAAATACAAGACTGCTCTTGGCAACCACTTTAGACATGATGTAGATCTATATTTTGTATCAAATAGTTTCTGAAATGTTAGTGGAAAATGTTGTTTAAGCCAAGAGTGCTTGATGAAGAGCTACTGCTTTTGCTAATGTGCATGTTTAGCAGTTATTCGAATATGTGATAAAACTGCATGATCTGTTTTATAGCACAAAAATGGAAAAAAGTAATAAATATAAGCAGGACATCACATATTCTTACGTCGTGCTAAATTGCATTCTCCAGCGTTATTCAATAAGTGAAAATTTAGTTAAACAAATGGTGCTGTAGGGGTATTGAGTCTGGCTACCATTTAATATGGATTGTTTCCACTGAAACCCACCTCAAAGTGACGGGTCCAGTCATGAAATACCAAGTAAAACCGAGATACTGCAGCTTCCGGATGTCGAAAATAAAAACAGAAATGGATGGAGAAATTCAGCAGGTCTGGCAGCGTCTATGGAGAAGGAAACTGAGAAAATGTTTCAAGGCTGAGAAGTCTTCTCCCACTGAAGAAGCCAGATCAGACTCGAAACATTAACTCTATTGCTCTCTCCACTGTTGCGATTACTGTTCACATGGAATTCAAAGGAATAATAAAAAGGAAGCAAAGAGGGAATATAAAAAGTTACAAAAGGGGACATTATAAAAGATTGAGATGATCATGAAATCATAGTGAAGAGACCCTTTGGCCCATCGGCAACACAGTGTGGAGCTGAAGGAACACAGCCGGCCAGGCAGCATCAGGAGAGCAGGAGAGTTGACGTTTTGGGTCGTGCCCCTTCTTCAGAAATGGGAAGGGGGAAGGGAGCTGGGAAATAAATAGAGAGAAGAGATTTCAGAGATTTGTTGACAAGCACCTCAATATCCCTCAGTTCCTCTGAGCTTCCTATTATCTTGCCATTGATTAAGTACTCCCTTGCCTTGCTCTTTCTTCCAGAGAGCAGCACCCCACGTTTCATAGATTCAGAGATTCATACAGCACAGTAAAGGCCCTTAAGCCCACCAAGTCTGCATCGACATAATTACCATTAAATGTGGTCTAATCTCAATTTCCTACACTTGTCCCATATCCTTGAATGTCATGATATTTCAAGTACTCATCCAAATATTTTTTAAAGGTTATAAGGTTTCCAACTTCCATTACCTTCCCAGGCAGTGCATTCCAGATTCCCTCCACCAGCTAAGTGCAGAAGTTTTTTTTTCCCAAATCCTCCCTGAATCTCCTGCCCTTTACCCTAAAACTCCACCCTCTCGTGATTGACCCATCAACCAAGGGACACAGTTGTTCTGTGTTCACCTTGTCCATACTCCTCATAATCTTATATACCTCAATCATGTCCCCCCCTCTGTCTTCTGATATATCTCCAAATCAAGATGGAATGTAGCTTGGAGAGAAATCTGCAGGGGGTAGTGCTCCCATACGTCCTTGTCCTTCTAGATAGAGGTCAGGGAAGGTGTTGTCCAAGAAGCCTTAGTGTGTTCCTGTAGTGAATCTTATAGATGGTACTCACTGCTGCTACAATGCATTGGTGGTGAAGACAGTGAATTTGAAGGTGCTGGATTGGGTGTCAATCAAATGAGTTGCTTTGCCTTGGATGATGTGAGGCTTTTCAAGTGTTGGAGCTGTACTCATCCAGACCAGAGAAGACAACTCCATTGTATTCCTGACTTGTATCTAACATCTGGTAGACAAGATTTGGGGAGTCAGCAGGTGAGTTACTCAATACGCTTGCAGCCAGGGTATTTATATGGCTGGTCCAAGTCAGTTTCTGGTCAATGACAATCCCTGGACATTGATAGTGTGGGATTTGCATGGTGTCTTAGTGGTTAGCACTGTTGCCTCACAGTTCCAGACACCCGGGTTCGATTCTACTCTCAGACAACTATCTTTATGGAGTTTTCACATTCTCCCTGTGTCTGTGTGGATTTCCTCCGGATGCTCTGGTTTCCTCCCACAGTCCAAAGATGTGCAGGTTAGGTGAATTGGCCATGCTATATTGTCCACAGTGTCCATGAATATGTAGGTGAGGAGGATTAGCCGTGGAAAATGCAGGGTTACAGGGATAGGGTAGGAGGTGAGTCTGGTTAGGATGCTCTTCGGAGGATTGGTGTGAGCTCGATGGGCCGAATGGCCCATTTCAACACCATAGGATTTCTGTGATTCTTTGTTTGAGCAATAGGGAGAAATGGTTAGATTTGTGTTTGAAATGGCTCATTGCCTGGCACATGTGTGGAACAAATGTTCTTTGCCACTTATCAGCACAAGCTTGGATGTTGTCCAGGCCTTGCTGCATTTGATAAAAGTTGCTTCAGTATCTGAGGATTGAGAATGTTGCTTAACAGCTGAAGCTGCTTGGGTCTCAGAAACAATCCTGAGAAGCCCCTGCAGAGATCTCATGGGACTGCGATGACTGAACTCAAAACACCTTTACCATTTCCTTTGTGTTAGTGTGATTCCAACCAGTGGAGAGCTTTGCCCTTAATTCCCATTGATTCCTGTTCTGCTAGAAATTCTTGCTGCCATATTTGATCAAATACTGCCTTGATATAAATGGCAGCCCTTCTCACTTACCCTCAAGTTCAGCTCTTTATACCCTTGGTCCAAACATAGACTGAAAGGTCAGAGGCTGAGTGGCCCCAGTGGAACTCAAACTGAGCTGCAGTCAGACAGTTATTGCTAAGAAATCATTGTTTGATAACAGTCAATGACCAATTCCGTCACTTGCTGATAATCAAGACCAGAGTGATCAGGCAGTAATTGGCCAAGGTGGATTTATTCTGTTCTTGCACACAGAAAATTTTTTTTCTTTATTCATTCATGGGATGAGGATGCCTCTGGCAAGCAACATTTATTGCCCATTCCTAATTACCCAGAGGGCAGTTAAGAGTTAACCACATTGCTGTTGGTCTGGAGTCACAAGTAGGCCAGAGCAGGTAAGGATGGCAGTTTCCTTCCCTAAAGGACATTAGCAAACTAGATGGGATTTTTCCTGACAATTGACAATGGATTCACAATCATTGTTCAATTCTTAATTCAAGATACTTATTGAATTCACATTCCACCATCTGCCGCAGTGGGATTATGAACCTGGGTCCCCCGAATGTTGTCTGGGTCCCTGGATTAACCGTCATAAGGAGACCCAGACCAGAAGGAGCCCCAGGGCGCCGTTAGGGCTTCCCTACTGTTAAGGATGAGGATATTTGGGGAACCTCCCCCTCCCGTTAGTTTTTAATTGTCCACCACCATTCATGATTGGATGTGGCAAGACTGCAGAGTTTAGATCTGATCCATTCATTGTGGGATTGCTTATCCTTGTATATTGCATGCTGCTTCTGCTGTTTGGTATGCAAGGAGTCCTATGTTATAGTTTCACCAATTTGACACCCCCATCATTGAATAAATGTTGAGCTCCCAGCCTGATAGTAATGGTGGAATGGGGGATATGCTGGGCTATGAGGTTGCAGGTTGTCTGGGTTCTTTGCTGTTCAGTGAGGTTTGGGATATATAGGAATGTAGGACATTGGAAAAGGGGGAAGCCACTTAGCTCATTGAGCCTGCTGCATCGTTTGAATGATCATGGCTGATCAAACACTTTAATGCCTTTTACATATATATTCCAGGTATGGTCTAACTAGTTCCTTGTATAGTTTTAGCATGATGTCCCTATTTTTATGCTCTATTCCCTTTGAAATAAATGCCAACATTTATTTGCCTTCCCTATTACTCGCTAAAAGTGATGATTACTACAAGTGCATCCATATCTCTGTAGATACTTCTTTTATTAGCCAAGATTTATTCTGTCCAGCCCAGGGGATTGGATGGAATGCATCATGGATAATGAAGTTTTAGCAGGACTTTCCTATTTATCTGCTCCATTCACTTTGAAATAAAGGCCAACAGGCCAGTTTCCTTCCTTATTACCTGCTGAACTTGGATAGTAGCTTTTTGTGACTCATACATCAGGACCCCCAAATCCCTCTACACTGCAGCTTTCTGAAGTCTTTCTTTATTTAAATAATATTCAGCTCCTCTATTCTTCCTGCCAAAGGGCATTACTGTGCATTTTTTCCACATTATATTCCATCTATGAAGTTTGCACCCATTCACTTAACCTATCTATATCCCTCTGTAGATGTTTTGTTTTATCTTCACTACTTGCTTTCCAACCTGTTTTTGTGACATTTGCAAATTTGGTTATAGGACAATAACATCTTGATTAGTAAAGGGATCAAAGGTTACAGGGAAAAGGCAGTAGAATAGGACTGAGAAACATATCAGCCAAGATTGAGTATTGGAGCAGACTTGCCCTGCTATGGCAAAGATGTTGTGAAACTTGAAAGCGTGCAGAAAAGATTTACAAGGATGTTGCCAGGATTGGAATGTTTGAGTTATGGAGAGAGGCAGAATAAGCTAGGGCTTTTTCCCTGGAGCATTGGAGGCTGAGGGTTGACCTTATAAATGTTTATAAAATGATGAGGGGCATGGATAGGGTGAATAGCCAAGCTCTTTCCCCAGAATGGGGGAGTCCAGAACTAGAGGGCCTAGGTTTAAGGTGAGAGGGGAAAGATTTAAAAGGGACCTAACGGGCAACTTTTCATGCAGCAGCTGGTATGTGTATGAAATCAGCTGCCAGAGGAAGTGATGGAGGCTGGTACAGTTACAACATTTAAAAGGCATCTGGATGGGTACATGAATAGAAAAGGTTTAGAGGGGCATGGACAAAATGCTGGCAAATGGGACTAGATCAGTTTAGGATATCTGGTCGGCATGGACAAGTCAGAATGAAGGGTCTGTTTCCATGTTGCATGATTCTATGACACTAAATGGCCTAATTCGGCTCCTCTATCTGATGATCTTATGGTCTTTTCTCATTGAAGTCATTAATATATATTATATATAATCGTGGCTCAGCACTGATCCCTGTGGCACTTGATTGGATACATGTTGGCAACCTGAAAATGCCCTCTTTATAGCTACTCTCTATCTTCTATTAGTTATCCAGTCATCTATCAATACCAATGTACAATCTCAACAATGTACAATCTGTGGACTCACCTTATTAAGTAGCCTTGTGTACGGTGCCTTATCAAATGTGACTTTTATTTTCTTGAGCTTCTTCTTAATAATATTATTTCATAATTTTGCACTGAAAGTGGAAAACATTTTTTATTCTGCCTCATATCTTCTTTTGTTTCGTTACAGCAATAAGGTGTAGACAATTCACATACGTTCTGACTTCTCAGCCCTTCCAAGTGGCAGACTGCCACTTTACATCTTCTTGCTGTTTTGTTTTACAGTGACGAGCTCTCTTTAAAAGCTCTGAAATCCACTCAACTTGAGCTCCACATGTCTGATAATCTGTTTCATGTAACACAGTTGCTGCAAACTAAAATGAAAGCATTTGCAACAGAGATAGTTATCACGTAACTATAGGAAGCCATCCAGTGCACTTTATCCAAATCATTTCTCTAAATAACAAGCATGGGGCTGGATGAACACAGCAGGTCAAGCAGCATCATAGGAGCAGGAAAACTTGACGTTTCGGGCCTAAACCC
>JAHRHZ010000248.1:70353717-70375624 GCA_024137785.1 Ginglymostoma cirratum
TCAGAACCCTCTTCCCCTCCCCCATTTCTGATGAAGGGTTTAGGCCCAAAACGTCAAGTTTTCCTGCTCCTATGATGCTGCTTGACCTGCTGTGTTCATCCAGCCCCATGCTTGTTATCTCGGATTCTCCAGCATCTGCAGTACCTTTTATCTCTGATACATTTCTCTAAATACACTGTTTTGCAAAAACAGACAACGGCATTTCCGAACAATTTTATAATACAGGTTAACATAAATGTTATGCATACTTTATAGAATCATAATAAAATTAATATTTAGCAATTGTAACAAAAGAATATTGGAATTTAAGTCAGGGTAATTTGTATAAACCAGGTGAATATGAAAAACCAGCTTGCTTTTCCTAATACTTTACTGATAATTTGAAACCTGCTGAGCCTTTATCTACGTACATACAATGCCAAACTGCCCGTGGGATTGATTTTACATGAAATGTGTTTAATTTTTCTTGTACATTTTTTAAGGCTGGCATGCTGTTATGAGACAAGAAATAAGATGGCATTACAATGTGTCTTGTTACCATATGGAAATGTACGTGCATTTGTATAAAATTCCTTTGTTTTTAGGTCAGCTGTTAGTGTGCTTAAATCAACTTTTAGAGAGAGTACTTTCATACAAAGAATGTAATTTACACAATCACATTATTGTTTCACTGCACACAAATTCATCCCAACTAAAAGTCAAATCAAAGGTGATTTAAGAATCATACATTGGGAAATTGTCAGTCTCATAATCCTTCAGCACTTCCAACTGATGCAAATTTGTCCCACTGTGGGAAAGGCTCCAATTAGAAAGTCACAATTGTGCAAGCAATCGGTTTTCCTGCAGTTTAAAACATCACATTAAGCATTATACGAACCAACATAATTACCAAATGAATGCTATTGTTAGTGAAGCAGGTCGTAGGCTGAATATTCTGCTGAGAGTGATTCATCTCAACTGTGATGAGGAATTCATCTTTGACCTTTCTCAACTCCTTTCTACAAGGTTCAAGTCTGAGTTAAGATGGCATACTCGCTGAACTACCCTGAGCTTCAGACAACTTAGGACAAAGGTACCCCTGCAACTAAACTCAATAGCCATTCTTCCTTCCACAACACTTTACTATTGAAACCTTTGCCTCTGATAAGTATAAAAAGGACAATATTGCTTCAAGTTGCTGTTGTGTTGTGTATTATTGTCAGTGTATTAGTATTCCTTTTAGCAATGATCTTATCACAGCATCATTTGCGAGTTAAGGATTTAAAGAATACACACTCTATCTTAACTCAGATCACTTGAAGCATGACAACCTATAAGAAGCTTGTTGTCCTGTGTAAATTCAAAGTTAAAAATTGACCCTGTCCTGAACTGTTGGCCGCAGTAATGATCAACAACAATTTCTGAATGATTTCTAATGATTTCTGAAGAAGGGTCTCGACCCGAAACGTCAACTTTTCTGCTCCTCTGATGCTGCTCGGCCTGTTGTGTTCATCCAGCTCCACAACATTTTATCTCAGATTCTCCAGCATCGGCAGTTCCTACTATCTCATGATCAACAACTGTTGGATTCTTCAATACTATGGTATCCATGCCTACTTCCTTATGTTAGGAGAGACAATATAAGTATTGCTAGGTAAGGTACAATACCTTGTTAGAGATAAAAAGCACATCAGTTGCCCTCTGAATCAGGCACTTGTCGACCTGGGCATTTGTCACTATTCCTTCAGCTTCACTGAATTAATATCATCCTAACAGCATTCTGCTAAACAGTGCCATTCCTCCAAGGACTACAACTGTTCAAGAAGTTTCACTGTTACCTTTTCAGGACACCCAGGGATGTGCAATAAGTATGTTTTTACCAGTATCACACTCATCCCTGTATCCAACTTGGTTTTGCAATTATCAGATTACTATAATTGAATACAATAAATCTCAATATCAAAAATTCATTTTCTCCATGACTGTGTTTATTATTGAGCTGAATATTTTTCATTGTGAGGATTTTTACATTTAGATCAATGGGATAAACTCCTCTTAATTTTGACACAAAACTGGTGCCCTCAGTGAGCAAGAACGATTGATGTGGAATATAGAAATGTCACACTCGCCATGACAAGGAGGCTTTTCTCCGGTAGAGGCTGATGGATATTGCTGAAGCAGAGCAGAACTTGGCATCCAATGCTTACTATATATGACCTGGGAGTGGCAACACTGGCTGCCTCAAATTTCCCAGCACAAATATTCCTCACCTTGATCAGCACTAAACTCACCCAGCAAAAGCTAAGTTGTGCTGTTCCTGTGGCCTCTGCATTTTCTGGCACTTCAAAAATTTTGTTAACTTCTTCTTAGGCAGCACCACAAGTCAGAAGATGACTCGGGAGTTGTTGGCCATGGAGTCACAGCACAGTGTACTGCTGATTCAAATATTGGCCATAGTGGGGCAGCTGCTGTTGAAGAAATGGCTTAATGGGATCCTTGAGTTTTAATACCTCTTTCTGTTATTTTCTCTTGGCCTCCATCTGGACCTGTTCAAAATGGTTGGAAACTTTATAGATGCATTAGATTGGTGAAACTACAGAAGAAGCAAGAGATTCCCATGAATTGGTGGGGATGTTGCAATTTTCACAGAGGCTTTGATGACACCTATGATATGATTTCTCTGCCCTCTTTGTAACCACTTGTTGTGTCAAAGCTCAGAGTTGAGAACTGGTTTTGGAGTCCTGTGTCAGGCATGCCGGTAATGTGGCCCACCCAATACATTGACCACAAACAGTGCCTTGATGCTGCAGATGTTGACTTAAGTCACTAATTAAGACACTAATTTTGAAGCACTTATCCTGTCAGTGATTTTGCAGAGGCATCACTAGTGATATTTCTCTAGGGACGTAAGATGTCTGCTGTGCATTGTCCATTTCTCTGACACATGCAGAAGGCCAGATAGCAACAGTGCCCTGTACTACATGAGCTTGGTGCCAGTTTGAGGCATCAAACACTGTTTTTTAGATGACCAAAGACTGGCACACTGGAGGGCATGTTGAATCTCATTGGAGGAATTCTGTTAACTTAGGACAGGGACAATATCGGCCTTTGAATAGCCTTCTGGTAATGTGCCAAAACACAATGTTTGAATTTGATGTATTATCTTGCTTAACTCCTAAGTGCATTAAGCCTGAATGGCCAATATTAATGGTGATGGAATGGAACTATTGGAATGGGCAGCTGAAAGACACTTCAAAGCCACTCACTGTGGATAGGGAAAACTGGAGCTAGACCTCTTGCTCCAATGACTGAAGTGAGGTTCAGGTAGGGCATAATCAGTAAGGCTGACTGTTTGGTGAAATGTTCCAAAGGAATCAAAAAGTGTCCTTCATCACGGTTATGATCACTTCGGTCATAAGTTCCTGCTGTCATTAGAAAATTTTAGGATCTTAGCAAAGCTGTTAACAAGTATTGGAGTTAACTTACAGCCATCAAATATGTTATAAGTGGACTTTATAAGGTAGCCTGAGTCAGCTCAGACAAGCCAGTTGGCCACCATATTGTTGTTGGGCATGTTCAATCGGCCTAATCACTTAGAACTGATTTGGTTGTAACACTGTAAGGGATTGCATTCCAATTATAAGGTGAGATGGGTTCCAGTAGCTAGGAAATGAGGAGACTTCTCTCTGACCACTGCGAACTTTGATGGAGGCAGCGGCAAAAGTCTAGAGTGGGTCCAGTCCAGACTGGACAAAGAAGTTTATTTTAGACCAAGAAGTTCTGCCTTGTAGATTTTCCGGCCAATGGATTCATTCAGAAAATAGTAAAATAATGTTATTTGCTGGATGGTGAAAAAAATACAGTGATCACTTATTAAAGGCTGGCTCCGTTGTCTTCATCACCTTGAAATAACAGTGTTCATAAAGGTAGATGTTTCAGCATTCGTAAAATGAATTTCACCCATTAAAAAAATGCAACTGCACAAAAATATGTATTTGAAGCATACAATGTGGTGCATAGTTACTGTAAAAGCCATTGGCATCTAGAGTAGATGACAGTAAATAAACTAAGTTTAAATAAAGTCATTGATTTGAACAGCTAATGTTTTTCTTCGGTTAAGATGGTTGAAATAAAATGTTACATTGTTGCATTATTAAAATAGAACATGAATAACAAGGACTGTTAAAAATTCAGCCTGGGAACCCTGCAGCCCAATGGCATCAATGTGGATTTCACAAGCTTCAAAATCTCCCCTCCCCCAACTGCATCCCAAAACCAGCCCAGCTCATCTCCTCCTCCCTAACCTGTTTTTCCTCTCACCTCAAGCCACACCCCCATCTCCTATCTACTAACATCATCCCGCCCCCTTGACCTGTCCGTCCTCTCTGGACTGACCTATCTCCTCCCTACCCCCCTACCTACACTCACCTTTACTGGCTCCATCCCCGCCTCTTCGACTTGTCTGCCTCCTCTCCACCTATTCTCTCCTCTATCCATCCTCTATCCGCCTCCCCCTCTCTCCCTATTTATTTCAGAACCCTCTTCCCCTCCCCCATTTCTGATGAAGGGTCTAGGCCCGAAACGTCAAGTTTTTCTGCTCCTATGATGCTGCTTGGTCTGCTGTGTTCATCCAGCCCCATGCTTGTTATCTTGGCACAGAAGGTTACTCCTTTTTCCTGACCCTGGAAAATGACTTTAAAAATAAGTTTTCAGTTCCTTTTCCACATATGATGTTTTTGACACAATACTCGATGTAATTCAATTAAAATACTACAGTATATGAGTTACCTTTGGGTATATTTTCATTAAAATTGAATTGTATACATTGTATACATATAAGTAAACTCTAGGTTGATTGAACCATTGAATAGATACCATGCATTCAGGTTTGTGGATTCCTACCTGTAATGGTTGAGAGGGGTCCTCAGCCATGACCATTTCATGCAATTCAGCTCTCACCCCTTCCTCTCTCTCCCAGAGCAATGCTAGTGTTCCCCTCAACCTCAAACTTAATCTTCTACCCTCCATCATCAATGGATTTTCTGCTAATTTTGTCATTTCCAGTGTGATGCAAACTCACGTTCCCTTGCCTACCCATTTTCGAAATTGAAAGGGACTATTCCCTCCATGACTCCATAGTTTTCTCCTCAGTCATTGCGAGGACCCCCATCAGTATCTTTCAGTGCCAGTGTAGGAGATGCAATGCCTGTCCTTTCACGTCCTCCCTTCTCAGCATCCAAGGTGCCAAACACCTCTTTCAAGTGAAACAGAAATTTGCTTGTACATCTTTCAATTTTCTAAACTGTACTCACTATTCACCATGTGGTCTCCTTTATACCAGTAAGACCAAATGCAGACTGGGTGATCGCTCTGGATGAATAACTCCATTCAGTCCATCAGCATGATCATGGCCCTGACCTGCAATAGTGTTTCATTGAAACTCATTGTAAGTTTGAAGAACCACTCCTTTCGTTGTGACACTGAGTGGTCATCTGGATTTAATTTTGAACTCAGATACATAAAATCATAATCCCTGTCTCCATCTGTTCTCTGCATTTTTGCTGTTTAATTTTGATGGCTTATTTCTTTCTTTATCCCCTCATGTTCTATTCAGATTGCTGCTATATATCCAGTCACACCTCATCAAGGCATAGCCTTTTTTTGCCTTACAATATCCATGACCACTCTTTGAATTGTGAATCATGATTTTTTTGTTATTTAATCCCCTCCAGCCTATCACAGTCCCTTGGCTATTCTTGCTCTCTCCTCACTATTACTAGCTCATAAATTTCTAACTTCCTTCTGTTCTGATGGAAAGTCATTAACCTAAACCATAAACTACTGTTTCTCTGCACAGATGCTATCTGACCTGCTGCAAATTTTCTGCATTTTATTTCTATTTTTCTGTTACGTTATTGTGGACTAGCTATTGAATAGGGCCATAGAGCTTCCTTATCGTTCTTCCAATAGTGTCATGGAAGTTCTTGCATACGTATGAAAAGAAAGGCAATGATTTGAGAGTTGCGTCAGAAGGATTGTTGGGAATGTTAGTGGTGAGTTGGAGGTCAATTTGATAGTTAGCCAGGAGCTCAAACAGGTTTTAATCCTCATACCATCTCCTGGGTAACTATTCAGATCGGTGATTTCTTGAAACTTCCAAATTAAACTCAGAGCTGAAGTTGTATTTGAAGGGTCTCAAATAGAAGACAACTAGAGGAAGTTTCAAGTTCCCAGGCAGTTCCTGCACAGCCAGCTGGTATTAGGACTCCCATGTAATCCCAACACTTAACTCCTGATTATGCTACCACAGCAATTTATCAGAACCTATTAGATACTCCGGGCCTTGATGACTCATGCAGTGGTTGAACTTAATATTAATAAGACCATATTGATGCATTTAAAAGGAGGTTTGATGCACTCACAGAATAGAACACAGAAAGGTGAAGATAAGGTGGGATGAGACAATTAGAAGTGGGAGAGGGTCGAGTGGAGTATAAGCACCATGTTATAGTTGAGAAAGGTGGGAAAACTCTTGCTCTTCCACCCCACCTCTCCATTGTCTGCAACGTGATGTGTTTTAGAGGGAGCGCCTTAAACCTTTGACTGTTACGATTTTCAGTAATGACATGAAGCAGCATTCAGGCAAGTTTAAATCAGATGGAAAATTATTACCACAACATCCTGGAATGTAAACATAAGGAACACACTCACTCCCTCACACAAACAGATACACACATACACATGTAAACATGAATTCTGGAGAACAAATCCGCAGCTAGCATACTCACAGAATACAAGAAGCTGATTGAGTCCTCGAAGGTGTATGCCTTGCAGGCATGGAAGAGTTTCCTCTCCTGTTTCACTCTTCAGAAATGAGTGAAAGCAAAAAGGCTTGGGATTTCCTGATAGGTTACTTTTCTATACCATGGTGGTTTGGAAAGACTTAATGTTGAAACTGCTTTAAGTTCCAGGCAATCTGTTAATGTAACACAGTCTTTGTGTGGGGAAGAAGCCAATCTCGCATGAGGTCCTAAAAGACTCAGACATGTTATCTCTGGCCTGATGGTCTTTACAATTCTGCCTGATTACTCAATGTAAATTGTACCTACTGTTATCAGGCAATAAACTACATCATGTTCTTAGGATAAAAGCATCTTCTCATTTAGACTCAATAATACTTTATCCTCTGTTATTGAGAATTAGATAGAATCAGCATAAAAAGGAGGATTGGTGGCAGAATTCTACTCCAACAATAATCCGTCAATGGTTAGTACCTCAACATTTGACATAATGATCAGCAGTGGGATCATCACAAAACATCTCAAGGTAATATTAGTGAAAAAAATCTATTCAATCCAGGAGGAAAATGTTCAGAAGACAAGACAGAGAAAGAGGATCTGTCAGAGAGGTTTTGCATCCATGGGTTCAGTTAGAAATCCATTTGGGTAAAAGGGAAAAACTTTAAAATAATGCTTAAAAGTCTAGGCTGGTAAGGATAGAATAAAACAAGTATCGCCACCATCATGAGTAGGCTGTATGAGGTACAGCTGCAAAAGGCTGTGCAAGGATTAGAACATTAATTCATACTGAGATCAAAGGTTTGGAAAAGTTACAGAAAGTGACAAATGGGTAATTTAAAAGAAGTTGAAAACAAAGTCTAATGGAATAAGATAGAGAAATTTTAAGATTATGATCAGACTAGACCATTCCATTTCTAACACAGTGTGGAGCTGGGGGAACACTGCAGGCCAGGCAGCACCAGAGTAGCAGGAAATCTGATGTTACGGGCCAGGACCCTTCTTCAGAAATGGGGGAGGGGATAGAAGATGGATAGAGGAGAAGATAGGTGGAGAGGAGGCAGAGAGATCAAAGAGGCGGGGATGGAACCAGTAAAGGTGAGTGTAGGTGGGGAGTTAGGGAGGAGATAGGTCAGTCCAGGGAGGACGGACAGGTCAAGGGGGCAGGATGAGGTTAGGAGGTAGGAGATGGGGGTGGGGCTTGAGGTGGGAGGAGGGGATAGGTGGGAGGAAGGACAGGTTAGGGAGGTGGAGACGAGCTGGGCTGGTTTTGGGATGCGGTAGGGGGAGGGGAGATTTTTAAGCTTGTGAAGTCCACATTGATACCATTGGGCTGCAGGGTTCCCAAGCGGAACATGAGTTGCTGTTCCTGCAACCTTCGGTGGCATCGTTGTGGCACTGCAGGAGACCCAGGATGGACATGTCGTCTGAGGAATGGGAGGAGGAGTTGAAATGGTTCGTGACTGGGAGGTGCAGTTGTTTAGTGCGAACCGAGCGTAGGTGTTCTGCAAAGCGGTCCCCAGTCCCTTTTCTGAAGAAGGGTCCCAACCCGAAATGTCAACTTTCCTGCTCCTCTGATACTGCCTGGCTTGCTGTGTTCCTCCTGTTCCACACTGTGTTACCTCAGATTCCAGCTTCGGCAGTTCTTACTATCTCTCATTCCATTTCTAAACCGTGTTTCCAACAGGGGAATTTCCCATGGGCTGTAGCCACAGAATCTCATTTTAAAAAGTTGTGCAAGGAGACGTGTATTGAGTATAGGGCAATGAAAGGTGGGAAAACATTCATTTTGCCTTTGAAGAAGTAGAAAACGCTCGATTTGGAAGACCTTCATTTTGATTGGGAAAAATGAGGGAACATCACCAGTAAGCAGTTCAGGGTGATAGTTTTGATATAACAAAACATTTTGAAACTCAAAAAAAGTAAAATACTGTGGTATTACCATAATACAGAATTTAAAGCTTTATTAGAAGAAACTATCACAGAATTGCTGTCATACAGCTTTTACAAGCTTGAGGGCTAAAAGAATACTGTGACATTGCTATAACAAAGTCTAAAATTTGAAGAAACTTTAAGACCAGAAGATTAAAATAACATTGATTGAGTTGAAAGTTGAAAGCTTCAAAGCCAGCATCTCATGCATACCTATAACGTAGAGCCTTTAAATCTTTGAGGTAAACAAAGATGCTATAGGTTTAAAGCAGGTTTAAAACAACAAATGTAAATAATCAAATTAAGAAGATCATATCAAGAAAAATAATATTGTTATCAAGATTTAAGTTTGTCACTGACTCAAAAAGAACACAGGATTGGACACATCTTGGAGAAACAATACTTAAGATACAGAATTATTTCAACTAAAATACTAAACCATAAAGTGAAAAAATACATACAATGTTATATTAATTCGATCCTACAGTTGATGTTATAAATTACTATAACATAAAAAAAGGATGCAGATACTTTTGAAGAATTTCTAATAGCTTTTGATAATTACTTCAAACTAAGAACAAATGTTTGAAAGTGTAAGTTTTAACAGAAGAGCAGTATCCCGGGAATCTGGAGGTAGAATTAGAATTGGAATTAAAATTAGCTCTATTGTCACATGTACTCACATGAATACAGTGAAATGTTTACAAGTCGCCACTTACAACACCATCTTAGATACCAAGGTACCTAGGCACGATTCTTCAGTACAAATTCTTAGGGAAAAAGAAAGATGAATAAAGAAATGAAAATTCCAGCAATAAGTTCAAAAAATAGAGAAATAAGAGTTCAGAATAATAGTCCTTCTAACCCAGACTGCATGGTGTTTCACCTCAAGTCCAGGAGTGGCAGGAGTCAAGTCCACACTGAGGCTGGGAGTCATGTCTACGCTGAGGCCAGGAGTCAAATCTATGCTGAGGCCAGGAGTCCATGCTGGCTTTCACCCCAGACATCCCCAGGACAGGAGGTAAAAAAAAGGGAAAACAATCTGAAAAGAGAGAGAGAAAAAAGAAACAGATGAAGCGGACGAGCTCCAACTCAGGAGTCCTACTCAACTGCCATCTTTGTTACATTAGTACTGCCTCATTCAGAATCATTCAGATAATTTCATTAATGTCCTGTACAAATTAATGGAAATCTGTGAGTGTAGAGTGTTGAGAGGAAAAGTCATATTAGAATTGTTTCTGAAATTACTGCTGAGTCTTGTTTTAGATTTATTACTGTCCAAGGAATATTTGACTTTGAAGAAAGCACACCAAATTAGACTGGCAGTAGAAACCGGAAAGACTCACGGACAAATCATGAGACCATGAGATGTAAGAGTAGAAGTAGGCCATTTGGCTCATCAAGTTTACTCCAACATTCAATGGCTGACCTGATAATGCTCAACTATACTTTCCTGCCTTTTCACTATAATCCCTCATTCTCTTAAGGATAAGAAATCTATCTCAGCCTTGACACCTCTATGCAATAAAGATTGACATGAATTAGTAAAAACTGAAAGAACTGCGGATGCTGTAAATCAGGAAAGAAGACAAAGTTGCTGGAAAAGCTCGGCAGGTCTGGCAGCATCTGTGAAGGCAAAAACAGAGTTAATGTTTCGGGTCCGGTGACACTGCCTCAGAACTGGTGACATGAGTTAGGTTGTGTTCTCCAAATTCACTACCTTCTGAGAAAAAAAACAATGCTCTTCATCTCTGTCTTACATGCTCTTTGGTCCTAGACCCTTCTATATGGGGGAAAAATCTCTCCACATCTACTATGTCAAACCACCTAAGGGCATGTTTCATTAAGGTGTCCTTTCATTCTTCTAAACTCCAGCAAGTGCAAGCCTGACCCACTCAATCTCTCCTCATAAGAAAGTCTCTTCTTACCTAGGATCAACCAAGTGAACCTTCTTTGGATTGTCTCCAATGTCAGTATGTCTTTCCTTAGAGGAAAAGTACAAACTTAATACAGAAGAACAACAGAGCCAATCCAATTCATGAGGTATAAATGTATGAACATAAAAATTAGAAGCAGGATTAGAATCAATCAATCCCCCATGTATTCTCCATCATTTAGTAAGATCATGGCTAATCTAATTTCTTCATATTCCTACCTTTCCTTGACTTCCTCGCTTAACAACAATCTCTTTATGTCTGTATTAGAAGTATAAAAGGATTTTGCTTCCCATCTTTTCAGCAAGAGAGTTCCAAAGCTATTATCCTTTGAGTAAGGATCACTGTTTCAATGGGCAACTCCTTTATTTTGTTGTAGGTACTGTCAAAAGAGGAAATATCCTTTCCACATCCACTCTGTCTTTTTACATTCCTCAGGATCTCATATGTTTTCATCAAGTCACCTCTCACTCTTCTAATCTCTAGTAGGTATGGAAAATGTGTATCTCATGTTTACTCTTAAGACAAACTTACCCATTCAAGATGTTAGTCTAGGAAACTTACTTTGAACTGCCACCAATGTATTTACATCCTTGCTTAAATAAGGAGAAACAGTATTGTTCACAGTCCTCAAGATTCAGTCTCACCAATGTCCTGTACAACTGAACCATAGCCTTACTACTGTATCAATTCCCTCATGATAAAAAATAATATTCTAGCAGCTTTCCTATTCACTTGTTGTGCCTACATATTAAACTTAATGATTCATACAGTTGAATACCCAGATTTTTTGCATCTCAAAGCTCTGCGACTTTGCACCATTTAGATACAATTTTTATTCTTCCTACCAAATTGTCAATTTCACTTTTTTCTCACATCCAAATACTGTGCTAACACTCCTGTCAAACCAACACAAAGGGAAAGCCAAACAGCAGACACCAAGAGACAGTGTCAACACTGCGTAAGAATAAAGTGTCCCAAGCACAAACTGGGCCAAACGACGTCTGTAGAGTTCGAAGTCACTTCTAGAAGATGTATAGAAGAAGGACACAGTTTAAGGACAGGAAAGGTGGCAGAACCTAATTATGTCAATGGACATCCAATTAATTTTAAGCTTGGTACATTTTTCAGGGTCCTATCAGATCACACCACATAGCTGAAGAAATTGATACAGCAATTGTAGGAGTCTACAGATTTTGTGTTGTAGCTCAGGTCATAAACAATAGAAAGGGGTGAATGCTGAGGGTGTTTTTCTTTCTTGGTCCACCTATTCTGAGGACAGTTCTCTCTCCATTGCCATTTCTATTTTAATAACTATCCAGAAGCATGTTCAGATAGAAATTATCACTTTGCACAGAAATCTCAGATGGTCAGCTAACCCTCAGTTATCAGGATCTATATTACAAAAAGGCTTGGAGACTGCTTTGTAGAGCACCCGCACTCTGTTCGCGACAAATGACAACACTTTCCGGTCGCGAACCATTTCAACTTCCCCCTCCCACTCCCTGGGTGATATGTCCATCCTTGGTCTCCTCCAGTGTCACAATGACATCACTCGCAAACTGGAAGAGCAGCATTTCACATTCTTCCTCGGGAGCCTACAGCCCAGTGGCCTAAACATAGAATTCACTAGTTTCAAAATCCCCCCACCCCAGATTCATCCCATGACCAACCCTCCCTCTCAGCCCTGCCTCCTTGACCTGACACAACCTGTCCATCTTCTCTCCCACCTATCCGCTCCTCCCACCTCACTGACCAATCCCAACCACTGCTGACCTATCACCATTCCACCTACCTTCCCCAGCCCTGCCCCTTCTCTCTCTATTTATTTCCCAGCTCCCTTCCCCCTCCCCCATTTCTGAAGAAGGATCCCAACCTCTGGGGCAGCACGGTGGCTCAGTGGTTAGCGCTGCTGCCTCACAGCGTCAGGGACATGGGTTTGATTCTAGCCTCAGGTGACTGTCTGTGTGGAGTTTGCACATTCTCCCTGTGTCTGCGTGGGTTTCCTCCGGGTGCTCTGTTTTCCTCCCACAGTCCAAAGATGTGGATTGGCCATGCTAAATTGCCCATAGTGTTCAAGGATGTGTAGATTAGGTGGGTTATAGAGGGATGGGTCTGGGTGGAATGCTCTGAGTGTCGGTGGGGACTTGTTGGGCCGAAGGGCCTGTTTCCACACTGTAGGGATTCTATGATTCTATGATCTGTGACCCGAAATGTCAACTCTCCAGCTTCTCTGACGTTGCCTGGCCTGCTGTGTTCCTTCAGCTCCAGCATCGGCAGTTCTTACTATCTCTATATTACAAATTGTTCTTTTATTTTCAAAGTGAAAGAAACATCGACTTCATACACTTGTACCACATGACACAAAAATGGCAACCAGCAGAGTTTCATTCCACCAATTACTATGTTTCTTAAATTCTGTGAAAAGAAGATGGCAACACAATATCACAATTTCCATGGTTTTCTACCAAAGGTGAAAGTTAAACTCATTCAACTGCCACAGCTTCTAGACTGTTCTGTGACAGCAGTTAATGGGGGCTTTATCCAAAATGAGGGCATTAGAGACGATGATTCATTGCAGTGCCATGTGCATATGTTACAGGGCTGGTCATGGAGTGGACAACATTCAACTCTTGTGACTGTTGTGGATGGAAACACTTAAGATGATGTCATGCACAGAGACCTTCGATGTACTAAACATTTCTGCTGCAGCTGAATAAGGCATACATTTTACTGTCTCCCTAGTCCCCACAGAGGTGAAGTAACCTTTTTGAAAGGAGCACTGTCATCATGAAGGAAACATATTACTCAATTTGTTTGAAGAATAGCAGGCAAGTCTGCCTTTTCTGCCTGTAGCTAGCAGTTTGTGAATTTATGCTATCATATTGCATGTTTATAAACAAATAAATATGGGTTTTCTGAATATTTTCGGTGAAGGTCCAATTCATTTAACAGTCTTCCATGAAGGAGGCATAAACGATGTTAGTTCCAACACAAAATGTCGTTTCACGGTTTCTTTGTAATTCATTTACAATCTGTGGGCATCACTGGCTTGGTCAGTATTTATTGCCCATCCTTAATTGCCTTTGAAAAAGTGGTGGTGAGGCATCTCTTTAAAATGCTGTATTCCTTGGAACGTGGGTAACACACACAGTACCATTGGGTGGGGAGTTCCTGGATTTTAACTCAGCACCAATGAAGGAAAAGCAATATAGTTCAAAGTCAGACAGTATGTGACTTGGAAGGGAACTTGTAGGTGGTGTTCCCATGCATCTGCTGTTCCCGACTTTCCAGATGGTCATGAGCTTGGAAGGTGCTGTCAAAGGAGTGGTGAGTTGCTGCTATACATTCTATAGATGGTACACATTGCTGTTACTGTCCATCAGTGGTGGAAGGAGTGAAAGTTGAAGGAAGTGGATGGCTACTAATCCAGTGGACTGTTTCGTTTTGGATGCCAACAAGTTTCTAAACAGTTGTTGGAGCTGCAGTCCTCCAGGGAGGTGGGAAGTATTCCATTACACTCCTAATTTGTTTCTTGTGGGTGGTGAAAATGCTGTCATGAGTCAGCAGCTGAAAAATCCTCACCTTCAACCTTGTCTTGTAGCCACAGTATTTATATGGCTGATCCTGTTGCGTTTTCGATCATAGATAACCCCTAGGATGTGATATCATGTCTGTTCCAGCGATCTGGGAGTTGTTACTTTATAAGTGCAACTGCTGTTAACCCAGAACTGTTCCGCCCTCTCAGTTGGTTGTAGATCCAGTGATGGGTTTTTTACCTTCAGCAGAGTATTCATACCTGATGATGTAACGTTTATATTAGCTTCCCTAATATAAGAATGAGATGTAATGTGATGTAGTATTGAAAGATTGGATAGACTTTTACTACAGGTCCTGATATCTACATTTATTGCAATCACAGGTACTTATAGTTGTGACTAAAGCCAGGCAATTCAGCAACTTTCTTCAGCATGTCATGCTGCAAGAGAACTCAGAAAGATGGAGGCTAAGGCATTTATACCATGAGATCACATCCTATGATACAGCGTGACTATGCCCCATGAAGTTATATTGCATACTAGCTGTAAGACATAACCCAACAGACACTGATGGTAATGTCATTGAATGGGCGGGATATGATTAGGTTCTCTCTTGTTGGAGATCATTATCGCTTGCACTTTTGCTTCGAATTATGAATTTTAATTACCATTTATCAGCCCAAGTCTAGATGTTGTCCACATCCTGCTGCATATAGCCATGACCTGCATTAGTGTACGATGAATTTATATCTTCCCTACACATGTACTAATGAACAAACGATATACATTTTGATTGAAAACAAAAATTGCTGGAGATCACAGCAGGTCAGGCAGCATCCATGGAGAGAAAGCAAGCTAATGTTTCGAGTCTAGATGACTCTTCATCAGAGCTGAAGTGAAGTGTGGAAGGTTAAGCCTTTATGCAGTTGTGGGGAGGGGAGTGAGAAATTGGAGTGCTGGGGGAGAAATGATATTGATAGTTCAGATTAAGTAATCGGAATGTGAGAATGACACATTGATGGTGTGTCTAACTGTCAGGCTGGAAAGAACAGTCAGTCCCATTGGGTTAGGAGGAGGGGAGTAAGGACATGACGACAGAGAATGTAAAGTAAAGATAAAAGAAAGTGAAAGAATGGGTTCATAGCCTGAAGGTGTTGAACTCAATATTGACCCCAGAAGGTTGTAATGTGCCTAGTCTGAAAATGACATGTTGTTCCGACAGTTTTCGTTTGATTCGCTGAAGCATTGCAGCATGCTGAGGATGGACAAGTGGGGTGTGTGAGCAGGATGCTGTGTTAAAATGACCAGCTTTGGGAAGGTTGGGGTCATGCTTATGCACAGACCGGAGGTGTTCTGCAAAGCAGTTACCCAGTCTGCATTTGGTTTCTCAAATATAGAGTAGCCACATTGGGTGCAGCGAATACAACACACCAGATGGGAGGGAGTACAGGTGAAATGCTGCTTCACCTGGAAAGACTGTTTAGGCCCTTGGATGGTGAGCAGGGAGGAGGTGAAGGGGCAGGTGTTGCACCTTCTGTGGTTACATGGGAAGGTGACATGGGGAGGAGGGGTGTAGTGTTGCAAGTCAAGGAATGGACTCAGGTGTCCCAGAGGGAAGGATCCCTTTCTAATGCAGAGAGGGAGACTGAGGGGAAGATGTGTTTGGTGGTGGCATTCTGCTGGAGCTGTCTGAAATGGTGGAGAATGATCCTTTGAATGCAGAGGCTGGTGGGATGAAAAGTGAGGACTTTGGGCAAGGGCAGAAGCACAGGTGATAGGTCGGATGTGGTTGAGCGCCCTGTCAACCACAGTGAGCGGGAAACCATGGCTATGGAAGAAGCAAGCCACGTCAGTGGTGCTGTTTTGGAGGGTGGCATCATCCGAACAGATACGACATAGGCAAAGGAACTGGGAGGATAGGATGGAGTCCATGCAGGATGTGGGGTGTGACCAGCTGTAATTAAGGTAGCTATGGGAGTCAGTGGCTTTGTCATGGATGGCATTGTACAGGTAATTCCCCAAAATGGAGACAGAGAAGTCAAGGAAAGGAAGGGAAGTGTCGAGAATGAATGATATAAAAGTTACAAAGGGGTGAAATTGGAGATGAAACGAATAAATTTTTCATGGTCCACAGGAGCATGAAGCAGCACCAAAACCATCATCGATGTACCGAGAAGAGAGTTGTGTTGGGGTGAGGGGCAGTGTAGGACTTGAACAAGGATTCTTCCACACACCCCATAAGGGGAAGGCATAACCGAGACACATGCGGGTGCTCATAGCCATTCCTTTGAAGTGAGATGAATTAAGGGAGAAATTGTTCAGTGAGAGAACAAGTTCAGCCAGGCGGAGGAGAGTAGTGGTGGATGGAGATTGTTCAGGTATCTGGTCAAGGAAGAAGCCAAGAGCTCTCAGACCACCGTGGCGGGAAATGTAGGTATAGAGGAATGGGATGTCCATGGTGAACAGAAGGCAGTTAGAGTCAGGGAATTGGAAATTGTCAATGTGGCGGAGGGCATCAGAGGAATTGTGGATGTAGGTGGGCAGGGTCTGGATAAGTGGAGACAGAATGGAGTCAAGGGATGAGGAAGTGAGTTTGGTGGGGCAGGAACAGGCTGATTCGATGGGCTTATCGGGGCTGTCTGGTTTGTGGATTTTGGGAAGGAGATAGAAGCGGGCTGTCTGGGATTGGGAGACAATAAAATTGGAGGCAGTGGGGGGAAGATCTCCAGAGGTAATAAAGTTGATGACAGTCCTGAACAATGGCTTGATGCTTGGATTTGGGGTCACCCAGCCCCAACCCTCCACTATTGCATAAATGCTGTCCCCTCCACACTTCAGCTCTGATGAAGAATCATCTAGACTTGAAACATTAGCTTGCTTTGTCTCCACGGATGCTGGCTGACTCACTGTGATCTCCAGCGTTTTTTGTTTTCAGTACAGATTCCAGCATCCGCAGTAATTTGCTCCAACATTTTGGAATCTTTCATTACAACATTAATGTCTGTAGCACCTATATTTGTGGTTTTGGTTCCATCAAGGTCTGTGTCATGTGCACACATGTCCACTTCTCGATTCCATTTTGGGAAAACTGGTTGCTCAGGCATTATGATCTTGGGCAGTGGAAATATGCAGCATAGGCAGATCATGATGTGGAGGTGCTGCTGTTGGACTAGGATGGACAAAATCAGAAGCCACACAATACCAAGTTATCGTCCAACAAGTTTATTTGAAATCACAAGAGTTCAGAGAAGTCACTTCAACTGACGAAGGAGCAGTGCTTCAAAAGCTTGTGATTTCAAATAAACCTGTTGGATTATAACCCAGATTCATGTGACTTCTGACTCAGTGAGCAAGGACACTTTTGGACAGCTAAACCACCCTCCATCAGACTGGAAAACTGACAGCTGAGTAAAAAATCCTACTCTGTCATGCATTTGCCTTTTTCCACCAATCTGTTATTATTCTCCTGAAGACTAACAATATATTCTCAGTGTTTACAGCATTGACAGGGTTTGTCATCTGACAACTTTGACATTTTGCCCTTTAGGTCCAAGTTCAAATCCTTGACTTAAGTTGAAAACAGCAATTGTCTCAGCACTGACCCTGGAGAGCATCACTGTACACTGTACTTCAATCCAATGACACTGCCACCACAAAAACATCATGGTTTAGAATCCATGTTACCCACTATTCTCCATTTTCTGGTCACTTGCCAATTTTGTATGTATTCAGTTGTAGTCTTTTCTGTCCATTGGCCTTCCATTTTGCTAACAAGTCTGTCATGAGTCACTTTGTCAAATTTTTTCTAAAAGTTTATGTACACATCAACTATGCTACCTACATTAACCTTCACTGTAAATCAATTGAAGAAATGAGAAAAACTTATCAGACACAGTTTGCCTCCAGCTTTGTTGGTCCTTCACCTGATGTAGGAGCAGTGCTCTGAAAGCTTGTGATTTCAAATAAACCTGTTGGACTATAACCTGGTGTTGTGTGACTTCTGACTTTGTCCACCCTAGTCCAACACCGGCAGCTCCACGTCATTGTTGGTTTTTATGAACTCAAATTCTTCTGATCGATAATTAATTTGAACTGTTGTTTTCATACCACATTTGTAGGGCTGTCTGGCATCTATCACCTATTTATTTCTTTTATTTGGACTGGATATAACAACAACAAAATCAATAAGAACTGAATTTACACTACCCCAGAGTAGTAAAATATACCAACACACTTCACAGGTGTACTACCTGACAAAACTTGACACCTAGCCCCATAAAGAGATATTAGAAAATAAGCTTGGGCAAAGACATTTTAAGGAGTGACATGATAGAGGAGAGAGAGGTAGGTGAGCAGTGAAGTTTAAGGAGAGAATTCCAGACCATAAGAACTTATTATCTGAAGATATGTCTCCCAATAGTGGAATGATGAATATGTGCAAGAGGACAGAATTCAAGAGCTTTCTCATTGTTGTAAGGATGGTAGAGATTACAGAATATGGATGAACAAGACCTTGGAGGTGTTTGAACACTAGAATATGATTGTTACAATTAAGATATTATCAAACCAAAAGGGGTAGTGAATGAACGAGTCTCAGTGCCATTTTAACCAAACTCTCAATACATTTTGTACATGCTAACAATGCAGCTTGTGCTCTGCAGACTTTTTCCATCCAACATACGAGGTCTACGGCTGCAATCATGACTTTTCACAGCAGACAGACATTTGTGTCTTCAGTAAGATAAACCCTAGGATGTTATTCTCACAAATATGTAGTAAAATACACAGATTCGCAGAGGAAATTTAACATTATCCAGGGTGACCTTCTGTTACAGTGAAGCACGTTAAAATGCTTTGGCTTGGATTACTGAAACGGATGTTATTCTTGGAGTTGCAAGAGTTTTCCTAATCACGAACATCACATGGTTTAGTGAATATGTATGATACATTAAATAGCAAAACTGTGATAATATGAAAAGAGTCACAATGTGGTAGCGCATTCCTATAAATAGGCAGCAAGTTTAAAATTCTTCTTAAATGAAAAAGATAGAATGTCTGTTTCTCACTGAAGTTGTTGAGCTGATAGTGAAACCATGGCTTTGTCTAGATGTAAGACTTGAAATTATCGGATATGGATTCTGCCATTTTTCAATGGAAGAGAAATTTCAATCTTGAGTCATACAGACGAGTATTTCGAGAAAAATGAACTATATCATGCATAACCACCGGATTTCGCAAAATAGACCAAGTATTTGAGTTATAATTTAGAAATTATAGACTCAGCATCATTAAGTATTGTTGCAATGCTAAAACTATGGAGCTAATTTTTGAGTTTGTTGGGGTATGAAACATGGGAGTGGTAGATAGGTGAAACATTTCACAAAGTAATGAGAATTCAAGAAGCATTTAATGGACAGTCAACCCACTACTGCCAGGATTCACCCCTCACTAAATTTTAAATATACTAACCCAACACACCCCATCCCAATTTCTAATTTTACAAATATTGTTGTCCCAAAAAAAAATTACGGATAGATTGTAGTTGTAAACGAGCACCAGTTGGGGTCACTAGAAACCTGCTCTTCTCTTGATTTCAGAAATTGATATGGGTACTGTTCGGTGGTGCAAATTTATGTAAATCTATTATTTTCTTTCTATCCTCAGCAAATATTGAAATTCAACTCTACGTAATAACTGATTCATGGCCCCCTCCAGCTTGTTACTTTTGTAATTAAATATTATGGTCGTATGTTCCATTTTAAGTCTTTCTGTCTGAATCTTCCTCTCCAATAAATGTCTTGTCAATGTTCAATTATCCAGAGCAGCACCCAAGAATGGAAATAGAATGTTGAATTAAAAAGTTGAAATGTTAGTGTACAAATTAAATGTTTATCATGATCAAACTGCTTTCTGGCCAGACCCCAAATGAAATAGAATTCCTTGCTCAGGAGATTGGGATACAACAGTACCCAAAGATGGAGGTTATCATGAGGAATAGATATATTAAAATGAGTAGGAAAAATATCCATCTGTGGATAACTAGAAAGGTGAGGATGGTACAAAATTAAAAGAAATGGCGAAAGTTTGCTAGGAGAGGTGACAGGTCCGAAGATTTGACAGAAAGTAAAAAACAGCAAAGAATGACAAAATAATTAGGTAGGGGTGAAAAGTTAGAGCACAAGAGAAAGCTAGTCAGAAGTATAAAAAGCTATTGTAAGAGTCTGTATAAATATTCAAAGAACAATGGAGTTAACAGTGAATGTTGGTCCTTTCAAAAGAGGGATTGGGGAAAAGTAATGAAAAATAAAGAGAAAGCAGATGAATTGAACACATTTTTTTTATCAGTCTTAAACTATAACGAGTACAAGTTACATCCCAGGAGCAGCAATAGATCAGAAAATGTAAGGGGAGGTAGTACATGGAGGTGAGTACAGCCACAGCACTGGTACCTATTCAAAAATGTGGAAAATTCTCATATTATTTCCTGAACGTAACATGCTGGACAAATCCAACTTGGCCAATTACTTGTTCTATAGTCCACTCTCGATCATCAGCAATATGATGGAAGGGGTCATTGACAGTCCTATCAAGCAGCACTCACTTAACAATAACCATTCACTGATCCAAAATTTGTGTTCTATCAGTCCCACTCAGCTTCAAACTCCATTTTAACTGCAGAAGGGAAGGGAGGTTGACTGCCTCTGATATCAAGGCAACATTTGAACAAAGAAGACACCAAGGAGACCTAGTAAAAGCTAAGTCAGTTGGAATCAGGGATGGTCCTTTAAGGTCACCACTGCTTTCTGTTTCCTTTCCTTCAGCCAATTTTGTACCAATTTTACTACTGTTCCTTTTATTCCTTGACCTATAACTGGCCTCAAGGGCTGTTGTGTGGTGTTACATTAAATACCTTTGGAATACAATCAAGGAACACTTGTTGTTTGCTGGCCTATACAGTACCACTGCCAGAGTTGATATATGGATAACTAAAGTCACCATTGCAACTACTCCTACACATTTGTAACTTCCTTCCCAATTATTCCTCGATCTCTTTCCCACAACATGGTGGGCCATATATTACAACGTGCAAGGTAATTGCACTGTTCTTAGTTCTTAGATCTAGTCAAATCATTCCTATCTTTGAACCCTCTGAAACATTCTCTTTCTCCAAAGGTGCAATGCTTTCCTTTTTTTTGTTTTCTCTGGATACCTTATAACCAGGAATATTTAACATTCAGATATGCCCTTTCTTAAGCCGGGTCTCTGTTATAACTGCACTATGAATCCAACAAGGCAATCTGCAGCTATAACTTCCCAGTCTCATTTATTATGTTCCATGTTTTTATACATTCACGCAATGTAGCTCTGAGTTAAACTTCATTATATTCTCCTTTACTCTGACTTCATCTATAAACATACTATTCTCTATTTTCCTGCTATCTGCCTTTCCCAGCATTTTGTGCACCTGAATATTACTTTCTAACAATCTCACCTGGTTCACATATCCCTGCAATGTTATTTTAAATCTTCTCCAATAGCAGTGTAAAATGTCCTGCAACTCTAAGTCTCTGATCAGATGCAACCCATCTGGCTTGATCAGGGATAACAAGCATGGGGCTGGATGAACACAGCAGGTCAAGCAGCATCATAGGAGCAGGAAAACTTGACGTTTCGGGCCTAAACCCTTCATCAGAAATGGGGGAGGGGAAGAGGGTTCTGAAATAAA
>JAHRHZ010000248.1:70385624-70452217 GCA_024137785.1 Ginglymostoma cirratum
CCAACTGTCCTCGGCTCACCATCTTCAGCTGCTTTACCAATGATCTGCCCTCCTTCATACAATTAGAAATGGGGATATTTGCTGATGATTGCGCAATGTTAAGCATTATTTGTCAGGTACAGAGACAGCCTGTATTCAAATGCAGCAGGACCTGAACAATATGGGCTGACAACTGGCAAGTAATATTTATGCCATGCGAGTGCCAGGCAATGACCATCTCCAACAAGAAAGAATCTAACCATTTCCCTTTGATATTCAATGGCATTACCACGACTGAATCTCCCATTATTATGGTCCTGCAGTTGCTATTAATGTTGGTTTAAACTGAAACAGAGGGCCAAATTTTTCCAAAGCCTGGCAAAGAGTCAATTTCAGAGAATATCATAACAGGTTTAACACATGAACCCTAGTGAGATTTCTCATGCAATTTAATACTGCTGATTTCATTCAGTATGCACCACATTATCAATTTGTCATCCTGCATTCAGCAGAGATGAAAGTGCTTAATGGAGCCGGGACCTTCCGAATTCACACTGCAGGTATATTTAAATGCATACCATTTCAAACACTGCCAGCCTATTGTGAAATTGTCACCCATGTTGTCAGTAGTCAGTATGGTGTCCATGGTCCAGAGGACTATGCAACAGTGTTGCAAGAAGGTTAATGAACTTCTGCACTCTGCAAGTTGAAGCGCCACTATTTTGTCTCTGCACCTTAGAGGCTTTCAGGTACATCATTCCTTGAAAGTTGCTTCACAGGTAGTTAGGGTAGCAAAGGAGGTGTTTGGCATGCTTGCCTTCATTGCTCAGACCATTTAGGATAGGAGTTGGGACATCATGTTGCAGTTGTACAGGACATTGGTAAGGCCGCTTTTGAAGTACTGTGTACATTTCTGATCGTCCTGCTATGGGAGGATATTATTAGATTGTAAAGGTGCAGGAAAGATATACAAGGATGTTGCCAGAACTGGAGGGTTTGTGTGATAAAGAGAGGATGGATAGGTGGGGACGTTTCTCCCTGGAGCGTAGGAGGTTGAGGGGTGACCTTATAGAGATTTATAAAATCACGAGGGTCATAGATAAGGTGAATAGTAAAGGTCTTTTCCCCACGGTAGGAGAGTCCAAAACTAGACAGCATAATTTGAAGGCGAGAAGAGAAAGATTTAAAAGGGACCTGAGAAGAACCTCTTCCACACTGAAGATGGTGCGGGTATGAGCCAGCAGAGGAAGTGGTAGACGCAAGTACTATTGCTAAATTTAAAAGATATTTGGGCAGGTACATGAATAGGAAAGCTTTAGAGGGATATGGGCCAAACATGGGAGAATGGGACCAGTTTAGTTTGGGAAACATGGTCTGCATGGACAATTTGGACTGAAGGCTTTGTTTCCATGTTGTATGACTCAATGATTCTCACACAGTCTGACTGTCCCATTGCTCCCACCTCTTACCAAGGCCCATATGGTCTACATGCTCGGGAAGAGGATACCTCTCCTGCATGTCACCCCAGGATCTCCAAGCCCCTGTCCACAAAGTGGTGTGCCAATTTTCCCTTGTCTATCATGTCCAGGGCAAACAACACAGGGACAACTAGTGCTCGAACTGGTGCACAATGGTCTTTTAAATATGGTACAGGTGACAGGAATCCCAGGGTGTCCCAGCAGTGGCGAGTACTTTTACCTAGAGGGAGTGGGAGAATACAACACACATGCCATTGCATAGTGCATAGGTAGTACAGCATGTTTGGGAAGGGAGTGTGAGAAAACCAAGCAGGCTTCATGAGCAAAACACTCTGTGAAACATGCCAAAATTAAATGATACCTGGTAAAAATTAGCCCATGGTTTAAAAACGCATCAAAATTGAACGGAACAGTTTGAAGTTTCACTAAGACACAGCAAGCATCTTGCAATCACAGAGATGTGTGAGAAGTGGAGATCAAATGCTACTTTTTTATAAAAGAGGAAAAATTATTACCTCAGTTCACTCAGCAGTCACTCAGATTGACTTCCTAATAGAACAGCGGCTGTGACAAAAACCTGAGAGTGGATCATTTATCTGGCAGCTGGGCTAATGTGATGTAAGGTCCAGAGAGATTTGAAGGAAGGAAGAAGAAAAATACAATTATATTTTATTAAATACAAAGGAACAGTTTTAAAGAATATTGTGAGCTGAAAATAAAAAGAAACAAGCTGTCAAAAATTAAGAGATGCTTTTTTTCCAATCATAGAAATCAAAGCTGTAACTATGGGTACAGCAAGTAACATTGAGCATCGGACCTCCCAGAGAAAACACAATATGCTGCAGCATTGCCAAAATTTACACAAGTTCTAAGATGGTTATATTTTACAGGTAATGAGCTGCTGAATTTAAATATTAGATTGTTTACAGCTGCTTGGTAATAATATAAACAATCAGTCTGCAGAGGAACCTTGCAGCAAATATTCAGATACCGTTGCATAAACATGATCGAGTTTATGTAATTTGCTGTATTATTTAACTCATCCAGATAAGGACCACCAGCAAACTTCAGAGAAAACATTTTATGTTAGACTAAATAATTATTTCGTGATGCATTTGCTCATTAATGTGCTGAATTTAGGATACAAGTCAGCAATGTAAAAAAAAGTCACAATCAATTTTACAGAATCCATCTGGGCTACATTTTGGCACTCCACCTGGATGTTTACTCACATGCTTACAAGCAAGAGGGCTGCCTAACATTCCTGGCCAAGTAGAACTATAACCATCATCCAAGAAAGGCAACATTGCATATCAGAGCATGTTGGCAAATACTTGGCTGGTCAAGGTGAGAGAGAATCCTGTTCACCTGAGGTCCCTTGCAGTTACTTCAGCTATACAGAGATGACTGTGATCAATCTGTAATGACCAATAACATGGTCACGGCTGCTTGAGGCGAGGATTTATAATCCACACAATTGGACATTATGAACATTTTACATGCAGTTTACATAGAACATCGAACATAGAACAATACAGCTCAGAACAGGCCCTTCGGCCCTCGATGTTGCACCAACCTGTGAACTAATCTAAGCCCACCTCCTACACTATCCCAGCATCATCCATATGCTTATCCAAGGACTGTTTAAATGCCCCTAATGTGGCTGAGTTAACTACATTGGCAGGCAGGGCATTCCACGCCCTTACCACTCTCTGAGTAAAGAACCTGCCTCTGACATCTGTCTTAAATCTATCACCCCTCAATTTGCAGCTATGCCCCCTTACTAGCCGACGTCATCATCCTAGGAAAAAGACTCTCACTGTCCGCCCTATCTAATCCTCTGATCATTTTGTATGTCTCTATTAAATCCCCTCTTAGCCTTCTAAGAGATTGGAGAGATCCAATGAGAACAGACCCAAGTCCCTCAGCCTTTCCTCATAAGACCTTCGCTCCAGACCAGGCAACATCCTGGTAAATCTCCTCTGCACCTTTTCCAATGCTTCCACATCCTTCCTGTAATGGGGCGACCAGAACTGTACGCAATATTCCAAGTGAGGCCGCACTAGCGTTTTGTATAGTTGCAGCATGACATCACGGCTCCGGAACTCAATCCCTCTACCAATGAAACCTAACACACCGTATGCCTTCTTAACAGCACTATCAACCTGGGTGGCAACTTTCAGGGATCTATGTACCTGGACACCAAGATCCCTCTACACATCCACACTACCAAGAATCTTTCCATTGACCCAGTATTCTGCCTTCCTATTATTCTTCCCAATGTGCATCACCTCACCTCCGACGTACTAGAGTTATAGCATTTCCAGTCAATGTTGGGGAAGTTAAAGTCTCCCATAATGACCACCCTGTTCCTTTCACTCCTGCCCAGAATCATTTTGCCGATCCTGTCCTCCACATCCCTGGTTTCTAATGATTCTGTCATTTGCTGTTTACTTCCCTTCTGCATTAGATCTTCCAAAATGCATCGCCTCGCATTTGTCCACATGAAACTCCATCTGCCATTTCTCAGCCCAAATCTCCAGCCTATCTATATCCTGCTGTTTTCTTTGGCAATCTTCCTCATTATCTTCCTCACAGCTTCCTCAAACTTTGTGTCATCAACAAACTTACTAATCAGGCCACATAAATTTTCCTCCAAATCATTTACATATATATTACAAACAACATGAATCCTAGCACTAATCCCTACAGAATATCACTGAGCAAAGATCTCCAGTCAAAAAATCTCCAAACGCTACTCTCTGTCTTCTATGACTTCTGTATCCATCTTACCAGCTCATTGTGGATACCAAGTGAATTCATCTTTTGTATCAGCCTATGAAGCGGAACCTTGTCAAAGGCCTTGCTAAAGTCCATCTAGGCAACATCTACTGCCTTTCCCTCATCAATCATTTGTCACTCCTCAAAAAACTCAATCAAGTTTGTAAGGCTCAATCTTCCCCTCGCAAAGCCGTACTGCCTGTCGCCAATAAGTTCCAACTGTGAGTAAGTCTTATTCCTAAGGATTTTCTCCACTAATTTTCCTAACTTAGATGCAAGGCTCACCGCCCTGTAATTTCCTGGATTATTCCTGTTGCTCTTCTTAAACAAAGGTAGCATATTGGCTATTCTCCAGTCCTCTAGGACCTCTCCTGTGACTAAAGAGGGTGCATGATTTTGTACAAGGCCTCAGCAATTTCTTCACCTGCCTCCCTCGGCGTTCTGGGATGATCCCATCAGGTCCTGGGGATTTGTCTATCTTAATGCTTCTTAAAACATCCAACACCTTCTCCTTTTTTATATTGACACGCCGACGCACCCTTCCTGAAACTCACCATCCATCATATTCTGCTCCTTTGTGAACACTGATGCATAGTATTCAGTAAGGACCTCACCCACACATAAGAAAGCAGAGTGAACATTTTGGGTCCAGTGACCCTTCTTCAGAACTGGAGAGTTATGCTCCATTAACCTTGTTTTCTCTCCACAGATGCTGCTGAGTTTTTCCAGCAGTTTATGTTTATGCTTCTGATTTCTAGCACCCGCAGCTGATTTATTTTTTAGTTTGTTTTTAATTCTTTCAATGGATGTGGACATTGTTGGTGAGACCAAAGGTTACTGACCATCCCTAACTACCCTTGACAATGTGATGATGAGCTGCCTTCTTGAATCACTACAGACCTTGAGGTGTAGGTATTCTCACAGTGCCATCAGGAAGGAGCTCCAGGATTTTAACCCAGCAGTCGTGAAGAAATAGTTCCAAGGCAGAATGGTGTGTGGCTTGAGGGAGAATTTGTATGTGATTATCCAGAGATAGGAAGAACTGCAGATGCTGGAGTTAGAGACAACACTGCGGGCTAGGCAGCGTCAGAGGAGCGGGAGAGTTGACGGTTCAGGTTGGGACCCTTCTTTAGAAATGAGGAGGGTGAAGGGAGCTGGGAAATAAATAGAGAGAGGAGGGGTGGGGCTGGGGAAGGTGAGTGCAGGTAGGGAGAGGTGAAGGTTGGTCAGTGGGATGGGTGAGGCGGATAGGTGGGAGAAAAGATGGACAGGTTGTGTCAGGTCAGTGAGGCGGGAATGAGAGGCAGGGTTGGACAAGGATTGAGGCCGGGGATGTGGAGATTTTAAAACTGGTGAATTCCATGTATACGCCATCGGGCTGTAGTCTCTTGTGGCGGAACATGAGGTGCTGTTCCTCCAGTTTGCGGGTGGCGTCATTGTGACATTGGAAGAGTCCCAGGATGGACATGTCACCCAGGGAGTTGAAGGGGGAGTTAAAATGGTTCACAATCAGGAGGTGTTGTTGTTTGTCGTGTACAGAGCACAGACGTTCTACGAAACAGTCTCCGAGTCTACGTTTGGTCTCGTCGATGTAGCTGAGGCCACATTGGGAGCCTTGTCCTTCTTGGTGTTGAGATGGAGAGTATGGAAGGAATCTTTGTAAATTATTACAATTTTACTGAAAAAAATCTATCTTCTGAATAGTGTTCACTGTTACTACTGTGTGTTCACGATGGAGGGGTTCAATGGTTAATATGGTGGATAGGGTGGCAATCAAGTGGATTACTTTGACCTGGATGGTCTTAAGCTTATTAAATGTTGAACTAGCTCTCATCCAGGCAAGTGGGATGGATTCATCACAACTAACTTGCACCTTATAAATGGGGAACAGATATTAGAGAGTCACAATATGCATTATTCACCTGAGAATTTCCAGTCTCTGACATGCTGTTGTAGCTAAAGTATATGGCTGGTCCAGATTAGTTTGCAGCCAGTGGAAAACATTAGGTTGTTGGTGTCGAGGTATTAAGCTGTGTATTTTGGAATAGATAATTACACAAAATCACAACGTTAGTCTGTATAATGGGCCCTGCGCAGTCATATGTGTGTAATGTATAATAACATTTGTGAGCGTAGAGCTCAAAACTATGCCTTTCACTCTGTAATATTGTAACCTTGTAAATAGATAGTGTTTCAAATAAGCTTCATAATATCTGACTCAATCAAGCTTGACTAACTGTCCTACATTATATATAAACTTATACAAAACCATAAATGGCATAATGTCAAGGAGTGATGGTTCAGTTACTCTTATTAGTGATGATCATTGCCTGATACTTAGATAGCATAAATGTTAATTACCACTAATCGATATCATTCAAGTCTTGCTACCAAAGGGCACGGTCTGCTTCTAGATGCAAGGAGTGGTGAATAGTGCTGAATATTATACAACCATTAGCAAGCCTTCCCTGCTGACCTTATGATGAAGTATCAGAAGATGCTTGGGTCTAGTCACGTACCTTGAGAAATCCCTGCAGTGATGTCTTGTGGTTGAGCTGATTGCCCTCTGACAGCCATACCCAGCTTCCTCTCTGCTCGTTATGACTCTTAACAGTGGAGAATACCCCCGATTCCCATTAACTTCAATGTTGCCAGAGGTCCTTGATGCCATAACAGGTCAAATGTAGCCTTGTTGAGAGCAGTCATTTTCATCTCTTCGTTTGAGTTTAGCTCCTTTGCCCATGCTTGAACCAAGTCTCTGATGAGGTCTCGGCCACACATTCATGAGTGTATGAGGAGTACAATAGTGGGTGGAGTACATAGCCTTACGGGGCACTGGTATTGAGGATTATGGTGGAGGAGGTGTGGTCACCTATCCTTATTGACTGCAGACTTGTTAGTCAGGAAGTCGAGAATCCAGTTAGAGAGTGGGGAGCAGAGGCCTAGGTCCCAGAGTTTGGACATGATTTTGTTTGGAAGTATGGTGTTGAAGGTTGAGCTGTAGTCAATAAGTAGGATCTTGGCATTGATAACAAGGGTGTGGAGCTGGAGGAATACAGCAGGCCAAGCAGCATCATAGGAGCTGATTAAGGGTTTAGGCCCGAAACGTCAAGCTTTCCTGCTCCTATGATGCTGCTTGGCCTGCTGTGTTCATCCAGCTCCACACCTTGTTATCTCGGATTCTCCAGCATCTGCAGTACCTATTATCTCTTGACATTGATATCCTTGTTATCCAGATGTTCCAGGAATGAGTGCAGGGCCAGGAAGATAGCATCTGATGTAGACCTGTTGCTCTGGTAGGCAAATCGTAAAAGATCAAGGCAGGCTGGGCAGCTGGAGTTGATGTGAGCCGTGACTAAACTCTCAAAGCACTTCATAATTATGGACATCAGAGTTACCGGGGGCAGTCATTGAGGCATGCTGCATGATTTTGCTTTGGGGTGATGATGGTCTTCTTGAAGCAGATAGGCACTTCCAATCATAGTAAGGAGAGGTTGAAAATATCTGCGAATACTCTCATGAAATGGTCCACACAGGATCTGAGTGCACAGCTGCAGACTCTATCACTTTCCACGGTTTCACATCTAAGAAGGTCGATCTAACATCTACAGCAGTGACTATGTGTACAGGTACATCTGAGGCTCTTGGGATAGATGATATAGTTTCATTGATGTTCTGTTCAAAGCAAGTGTAGAATGCATTGAGCTAATCTAGTAGGGATGTTCTGTTGCCTGTGTTTCTGTCTGACATCGCTTTGTAGCCCATTATGTCATGTAAGTCTTACCACAAATGATGGGTATCATGTGGTTAGCCTGGGTTTCAAGCTTAGTTCAGTACTGCTTCTTGCATCTCTGATGGCCTTCGGAAGGACATACCTGGATTTCCTGTATAGGTCAGGGTTGCTTCAGACTGAACTTCAGTAGGGAGTGGATCTCCCAGTTCATCCATGGTTTCTGGTTTAGGAACATTCTGTGTACCTTGTTCAGCATGCAATCTTCCACACACTTACTAATGAAGTCTGTGATGGCAATGGCATACTCGCTTAGGTTGGCCACTGACTCTAAGCAGTCCCATAGAGGCCCTTCTGTTTCCTTAAACTAACTACTTTCTGTACTGGGTCCTCACGCTTCAATTTCTGCTTGTAACCTGAGAGGGGGAGCACAACGTTTTGATCTGATTTTCCAAAAGGAGATGGGAGGATGGAGTGGTAGGCATCTTTGATGGTAGTGTGGCAAAGGTCAAGGATGTTCAACCCTTTGGTGGGACAGGAGACATATTGATGAAATTTTGATAGCACATTCTTGAGGTCAGCCTGGTTGAAGCCACCAGCTACGATGAACATTGCTTTGGGGTATTCTGCCTCAAGACTGTTTATCGCACTGTATACTTCATTGAGTGCACTCTTCACTTCCGCATGGAGTGGGATGCAGACCTCGGTCTGAATAATAACGGTGAACTTGTGCAGCAGGTAGATGGGACGGCACTTTACTGTAAGATATTCTAGGTCCAGGGAGCAGTAACTTGCCAGGATCACCACCAAGAGTGTTGATCGGGAAGTAAACCACACTGCCCCTTGCTTTGTCCGAGGACACTGAACTGTCCATTCGATGAATTGAGAAACCCTCAGCTTATGAGGCACAGTCAGCTAGAGCAGGGGTAAAACAAAGCGCAGAGCAGTCCCTCAATTCCTTTTGGAAGTTGAGTCTGGTTTTAAGTTCATCCATTTTGTTCTCAACAACTTAGATGTTCGTCAGGAGTATGCTGAGGAGGGGGTCTTAGAACCTCTGAGTTTCAGCCTCACTACATTCTCTGGATAAATGGTCACTCCTAGTCGATTCTGGACATCGGTGAGTGAAGTCAACTGCTCCAAGGGGTACAGCAGTTCTCCTTTTTGAGGTCCTGTGTGCCAGTCACAGTATTGAACACTCCAGGGGATTTTGTTTTTGGTCCAGTTGATCTCAGGCATTGGTGAGGGAAGTCTGTGAATTGTGAAGAGGATGGAGAGGTTGCTTCACTGTGATTTGGATAAATTGAGTGAATGGGCAGATGCATGACAGTTGGAGTATAAAATGGATAAAGTTTATCCAATTTGGTAGCAAAAACTGGACGGCAGGTTATTATCTAATTGGTGCTAGATTGGGAAAGGAGGAGCAGTAATGAGACCTGGCTACATTTGTACACTGATCGCTGAAAGTAAGCATGTGTGTGAAGAAGGCAAATGCTACATGTCGTGCTTTTATATCTCTCTCTTCTCATTACTTAATTGTCCTCCCCCATTTATATTTGTAAGAGACATGGATGCGGAGCTTTGATCTGTCACATGCTGCTTCCATTGCTTAGAATGCAAACTGTCATCTGATATAGTTTCATCAAGTTGACACCTCAAATTGGCATGAGCTGTCCCTCCTGGTTGGAAATCTTTGTCCTACAGTGTGACCACCAGTAGCAAGGGTCACCACCACAGCAGGACACCCCTAGCTGAGGTTCACCTGACTGGCGAGGCCTCTTTACTACCATGCTCAAGAATGTCCATGACTATCCATCTGTCTGAGCCTACAGTAGTACCAACAGTGCCCACCATGCCCTGCTGGGAGGTCTAGTGTTTTCTTGACAGACGCTGCCTGATCTGCTGAGTATTTCCAGCATTCCCTGCTTTGATTACACATTTTTCTCCTCGACTAAACTACCATCTTTTGGGAAGAATATTTTCATGGAGAGTAGCAGACGTAGTTGAATATGGGACCATGCAGATTAATGAGTATACTGGATTTTGGTTTAAATGCTTTGGGATGTCTGAGTATTAATGCTTCCCTTTGGTGTTTAAATAAGTGGTGAATTTATATCTTAATTGGAAGATATAGGCTTGATTGACCAATATTGATTCCACAATTATTGCTCTTACATTTAAGAGCATTTTCAATCTTATTTTTATGCCATGTTATATAATATTAAGTTGTTCTCCCCAACATTAGTGGAAAGCTTTATAATTGTGATCCCTTTAAACAGGCTACAACACAATTCTTACCATTGTTACAGCACATAAGTGTATAGTCAGTTGGCTATCTTTCGAAAAATCTCCAGGAAAGCTTTGCCATTCACTCAGACAAACTGAAACAGATGATGGTAACACAAGATATCTCAACAGGGACAATGAGTTATGATAGTGTTTTTGTATGAGCCTGAAAGAACCTTAATCCATGAGAGCTACAATCGCAAATGAGTTATGCTCTTTCACACACTTGAAGTGATGCCTGGAATTTACTGTCACAGGCAAGTTACTTATTTTAAACAATAATACTGATGTGTGTGAATATACGTATATATATGGCTGCACTTCCTTTGGTAGAATTATAAACTCATCGTTGTCAATTCTGGAACGTAAGATGCCATTGCCAGCTTATAATTGCTTTGTTTTGCCCTTGGGATCTTAACATACATGAACCTTTGAGGCTTGGAAAAGTGGTATCGCCAGTTACGCCTACAGAATAAATGAACATGTTCTAATTTAGCTTGACTGACTCACTGATGCAGTTGGAACAAAAAGCAAAAATATCTTCAATTTTGTTCTCAGTATTCATAGAAAGATTTATCTTGGCTACATCACCAGACGTAATATACGTAAGCAAACATAACACAAGAAATTACAATGAGTTGCTCTGGCATCTTAAAGTTGTTTCATTCCCAATGCCCCAAAAATGACACGACAAATAACTGGCACATAGCAGAAAAGGTAAACAATTTTAAGAATGCTGTGAAGATAAATTATTATGGCTTAATTTTCAGAGTTTGGAAGAACAACAAACTATGCTATAATGTTGTCATTCTTCAAAGTAACATTTAATCCTTAATAGCCTTGAAATTATACAGTGCAGCATTATCGCATAAATTCTTGGAGGCTCAGCACAGAATTAATAACATTCTTCCGCATTTTATAAATTTAATCTATCTCAAGCTAAAACAGGATTTTATAAAATGGGAACGCTTCTGATTTCAATTTTCCTCTAACATTCCAACAGTTGCAATTCTCAGTCATGTAAAATCTATTTGTAAGACTAGAAATACAGTACCATACTTTTGAAAAAAAATATTTTTTTCCAATATACTTTTGGGAAACTCTGTTAAAGACTGGCATAGACATAATGGAGTGAAAGGCCTCTTTCTATGCTGTACGATTCAATGATTCTAGGTCTGTGAGTTGTAATTGCAGGGTCTATTTCCTCAGGAAATGAGAGAAGATCGAGATCGGGCACGGCTGGATTCCATGGTGCTGCTCATTATGAAACTGGACCAGCTTGACCAAGACATTGAAAATGCTCTCAGCGCGAACTCATCTCCATCCATCACTCCAACTTTTAAGAGAAGACACATTCCTGTGAGCACGTTTATCTACAATTACATTCTATGTGTTTTCGTTTACAATTACTAAATATTGTACAAATCTTCATTACGAATTGCGCAGAAAAGACAGATTTTGAGAATGTCCTAATTTGTCCTAAGCCAAATTTTAGATATGCGTTTTTAATTTTATTGAAACTAGCTGAGAAATATAAGGGTGAGCTATAGTTAATTGTGATTAAAAGTGGGATATGCCTTTTGTTAGCTAACCTTAATTGATGATCATTGTTCGATAAAACAGGATCAAATTAATATCCTCATGTAAGATTCATCAGAAAGTCATAGCATCTCATGCAGATGAGGAAAGTAAAACTGCAAAACCCAAGTGGCTGTGTAAACAGAGATGCCATGTACATGCCCATGAATATGCCAACTGGTCTTAAAGCTGCTCTGCTGCCAACACCCCAAAAATGAAAGAAGAAGTAACTGGCACGTAGCAGAGAAGGAATAATTGGGGGTGGAGTGGGGTCAAGTTTAAGAATGTTGTTAAGGTAAATTATTATGGCTTAATTTTCAGAGTTTGGAAGAACAACAAACTATGTTAGAATGTTACCATTTTTCAAAATAACATTTAATCCTTAATAGCCTTGAAATTACACAGCACGGCATTATCGCATAAACTCTTGGAGGCCAAATCAGCTGGTTTTCCAGATCAAAATCTCACCATATGGGAACTTGGATCAATGAATCAGGTCTCCAACATTAGTCTTATCTTCAGGTTGTTTTACTACTTTGCTCAAGGATGACAGGCTGGATAAATTTGCTGTTTAATGCCTTTTACCAAATCCCTTTGTTGTTTTAAAAACAATATTAGTCAATGCAAAATAAATTGGTTAAAATCAATTTTAACATAATGGTGAAAGAAATTTGATATGAGTGCATTAAACCTTTATGCGATAATATCACACAGTGTAATTTCCATGGCATTATGCTTTGAGTTGTAAGCATGTGTTCTGATAAAAATCTTAACACCACTCTTGTATATAAAAAGATTTCTGACAAAGGGTATTTTGTGGAGATTATTTGTTCTAAATTATGATACTTTGTTACTTTGAAGTAAAATAGCACAAAGGCCTTTTCTTCAAAGGGATTGGTCTCACTGTATAAATATTAAATAATCTCAAAGGATTGTGTGTCACTGGTTTAAGGTACCGTTTAAGTTGTGGTCTGAAAGGTAGAACTGTAACATGATTTTACTCCTGAACTTACATGTTTGTGAGGGATGATGTCATTGCAGATCAATTATTGTTTACAGATGTTGACAGAAAGCTTGCAAAGTCTCCTGGGAAAGGAAAAGGGAGTGAAATGCTGTAGCATTTAAAGTACATATGGCGTCATTATGAAAATATGCTGGAATGTTCAACCCATGATCAGGTTTTACACAGTCCCACAGTCTATATATATATGTATTCCCACTAAACATTTAATCCTTTAAGTATCTCTCACAGAGCACTGAGTGCAATGATATTATTCCATGACTGCACCAATTACAGCTGCTTGGTAGAAAAATGTGTACAATTCTAGCTTCAATCAGTTTTCTATCCAAATTTTCTCACTTTACAATATACAATACATTGCAATGCTTTGTACATTAAATCAGTTTTCAATCACAAAGACTAGCCACACATCAGGCACAACATCAAATGAATCATAGAGTTGTTATGGTGCAGAAGAAGGCCTTTCAGCTTTTCATTCAGTGGAGCAGACTCGATGGGCCAAACGGCCTAATTCTGCTCCTATATCTTATGATTATATCTGCTCTTGCTTTCTGAATGTATATCAAGACTAGGTGTTACTCTATTGCCTTTTCCCCATAGCCCTGAATATTGTTTCTATTATCATCCAATACCCTCTTGAATGCCTCAGCAAAACCGACTTCCTTCACACTTCCAGGCAGCATGTTCCATACTCTATGTACTTACTGTGTAAAGACAGTTTTTCTCACATCATATACGCTACATTTGAAAATTATTTTATATTGGACATTCCCATTCTTGATCCTTTTATGAGAGGCAGCAGTTTGTCCCTATTGACTCTGTCCAGCCTTCTCATGATTTAACAACGTCTATCAAATCTCCTCATAGCACTTTCCCTCCTTGGAAAACAATCCCATCTTCCCCAATCTTTCCTCACAACTGACTTTTCTCATGTCTGGTACAATTCTCATTAACCTCTTCTGCATACTCTCCAATGCATTCACATCATCACTGAAGTGTGGCGCACAGAACTGTCATAATACTCCACCTTAGGTCCAAACAGTGTCTTACATAAATACAATATAACCTCCTCCTGTAATCAATGGCCCTGGTAATATTGGCTAGCATGCCACATACTCTACTAACTGCTCACTCTATTTGCCATGCCTCCTTTCATAAGGTGGTTAGCACTGCTGCCTCACAGGGCCAGGGATGTGGTTTGGATTCTAGCTTCAGGTGACTATGTATTTGGAGTTTGCGCTTTCTCCCTGTGTCTACATGGGCTTCTTCTGGGTGCTCTGAATTCCTGCCATTGTCCAGACAGGTGCAGGTTAGGTGGATTGGCAGAAGTGTGGGGTTATGGGGTGATCTGGGTGGGATGCTCTTCAGAAGGTCAGTGTGACTTGATGGACCAAATGACCTGCTTCCATACTATAAGGATTGTATGATTTGCCCACTCCACCAAATTATCCTTGTCCTTTTGTAATTTTACACTTCCCTCCACCCAGTTTACAATGTTCTCAACTTTTGTGTCACCTATAAACTTGTAAATGATCCCTTGCATACCAAGATCTAGCTCATGAATATATATCAGGAAAATGAGCCCTGGAGAATTTCACGATAAACCATCCTCCAGCCAAAAATCTATTTATTAACCATGATTCAATGTTTTTCATCCCTCAACCAATTCTGTATCCATGTTGCCACTGTCTCATTTATTCCATGACCTACAACCACAAGTGAAAACAGAAATTGCTGGAGAAAGTCCTTTTCTCACAAGCCTGTTGTACGGTATTTTATTGAGCACTTTTTGGAAATCCAAGTACACCACAAAAACCACATTTCCGTCTTCAACATTTTCTGTTATCTCTTCAAAATTCTCCAGCAAGTAAACTAAATATCAACTAAATATCATTTTCCCTTAAGAAATCCATGTTGGCTCTTTCTAATTAACCAAAATGTTTCCGTGTAACTGTTTATTCTGTCTTAACTAACTTATTGAAGCTTTCTCATCACTGAAGTTAAGCTGCATGGTCTGTCATTGCTGGGTTTGTCCTTGCAACCTTTTCGAAAAAGGGTGTTACCTTTGCAAGTCTTGCCACCATCCCTGAGCCTTAGGCAAAGTGAAAGATTGCTGTCAGTGCCTCTGCAAGTTCCATTCTCCCTCGTTTCAATATGCTTGGATGCACCTTACCTGGTCCCAGTGCATTATCAACACTACCTACTAACAACCCAACCAATTGCTCCAAATTATCAACTTTAAATCTTTCTAGTGACTAAGCTTCATCCTTTGTCACTGTGGCCTGGGCAGCCTCTCCCTTATGTTAGAAAAAGACAGATGCAAGGTATTTATTTGATTCCTTGGCCATGTTCCCTACTCTCATGTGTAGATCATTTTCTTCATCTGATTCAGCCTTATTCCCTTGTTACCAGCCTTTTACCACTTATGTACCTACAGAACTTTCTATGATGCGCAACATTGTGCATTCATTGATGAGCATGCCCACTTCTACCCTTATGATTGAGGGAAAGTCATTGATGAAGCAGCTAAAGATGGTTGGGCCTGGGACACTATCCTATGTAATTTCTGCAGAGATGTCCTGGAGCTGAGATGACAGACCTCCAATAAACACAACCATTTTCCACTTTTGAGGAACTATGCACCTGCACCCTCTAGGTCTATTTGTTCAGTAACAGTCCCCAGGGTCCTACCTCTAACTGTACAAAGACCTCCCTGATATGCCTTACCAAAATACAACACCTCACAGTTATCTAAATTTAACATCACCTGTCCATTGGCCTGTCCAAAACAATACTCGGAAATTGAGATTGCTAGCACTAAATGCTCTTGGAGCTCTAACATGGAAACTGTGGGGTGCACATACATTTGTGGTATAAGGCACATTGGACACAACCTTGGTGAAGGCTCTTGATGTGCAGTGTCCTTCTGCTATCAGTATTCAGAGCAGGCAGATCAGGACATCAATTAGCATGTTATGCCGAATGACACCAACAATGCCACTTGGAGTGGAATGCTCCAGCTAGTGTACTGTCCTAACCTCACACAGCCCAACATGTGTTTAGCAGGAAGAAGAACAGCTGCCTGAGTTTGCATGGCAGCAAGATGCATTTTAGCAGTCTGAACTTCCACTACGCTTGTGGTCTGCTGATGCTGATATGGAAACAGAGGCATCAGCCAGAAGGCACTACATCATGGCTGGGTCCTTAAGAGATTAGAGTTGGCCACCACCTGTGTTCTGGGAACGATAGACTTCAAGGTCTCATCTAAGCCTTGTATCATGGTGATGCGGCACTCCATTGTGCTCCTCAACATTAACCATAGGCTTTGACAGACTTCCAGATGCATCAGACATTTTGTTGTGTCTCAGCCTTCTTCAATAGGCTGTTCCGTTGAAATGCTGACATCTGTCCTGTGGAGCAGAACTGATTTGTCAACACACTGTCCAGTAACCTGCCTCCATCCTTACTGCATGCCACATATGCCAATTGTCTCAGCACATGCAGACCTCGACTTTAATCTGGCCTCTAAGGTACTGATATTGTCTGAACTGGTCTCTGCAATTGTGAAATCACATGATTGTGTTTTGTCTCCATTGTTGTTGCTTTCTTGCTGTTCCTCCACAGTCTAGTCAGTTTACTTCACTTAGGTATTTGAAAAGTAAATGATAAAAGGGTGATGAAGGAAAGGAGAGAGTAAGCAACAAGTTCAGTTTACTCCATCTGCCCCTTGTAAATCAGGACAGATGCGGGGATGAGGGGCGAATGGATGTGAGAAGGAGCATTAGGTATAAGGATAATGTCACCTTTGATGGCTTCAGCCATGCCACTGGTGATGGTCTCAGTTGTGGGAATTCTATTAATGGTCAGCGCCATCTTCGCCATCTTCGCCATCTCCTCAGGCATGCAGGAACACCCGTTTCCCTCCAATTAGATACTATTGCCTCTGACTGCGTATGATCTTGTCCAACATTAATTAGCAAGTGTTAAAATATCAATGCGAGTGATGTGGCTGTCATGGTTAAATCGCTGGCATTGTGTCCAACTTTTGTTTTGTTGGAGTGATACCTTCAGAAGTGCTCAGTGTGTGAGAATGAAGTCCTGAGAATCCTGATTGATAAATGTTGTTGACAGCCAAGGACTGTCATGAATTTAACAGTGTATGAGGCTAATGGTACAGTTGGAAGCATAATGCATTTGAGGGTGCTTTCGCTAACGTTAGCCACTTATATGGTCATTCAACTCCATGTAGCACAGCATTAATTATTAACTTCTCCCACAGCCTTCTGTGCATGTGCCTGAAGAGTCTGGGCATCATCATTACATAGGATATATGGAACAAAAGTAGACCCTTTATCCCAAACAATCCAAGCCAGTGTTTATGTCTATTCTTCTTCCCTCATTTCAATCTGCTGTTTTAACTATTTATTCTTTTCTTCTTCGTGATTGTCCAGCTTCCCCTAAAATGGAACTGTTCACTTCAACCACTCTCTCAGGTGATCCTTTGGATTTCTTGGTGACAATCTTGTATTGATGGTTTTTATTTTTGTGCTTCTACACAAGTGGAAACGTTTTCCCATTCTATCAAAACATTTATAATCTGGCCTTTTAATTGGCCACCACCAGACCCACAATCCAATCGAGGATAGTGCGTGGGTGGGTGCTCTGAGGGCCTTAGCAACACAAGGACAATGAGGGAGCCCCTCCACTAGAGTCACTCCTGCAAGGAAGAAAGACACAAGAAATACAGGTATTTGTTTAAAAATCTGAGGTTGCCCATTTATAACAGAGACCAGGTAATTTATTTTTTGTTCTCTCAGAGGGTTATGAATCTTTGGAACTCTCTTCCTCAAAAGTTGGTGGAAGCACAATCTTCGTCAGGTGTGCAGGTGAGGAATTATTGGGCCAGACCGGAATGTGGATTTGAGATTGTAATCAGATTAGCTAAAATCGTATTAAATGGCAGAGCAGGCTGGAGGGGCTGAATGGCTTCGCGTCTTATGAAAGTGCTGCATTACTCTTTCAGGACCAAGCAGACAGCCCAGGGCTTTCAAAGGAGTAATTTCTCCATTATCGCTACTAGCCGCCTCCTTAGGTATCGGATGCCTCTGGCTTCAATGGTGCTCCCCTCCCAGAGGCACCCTTTTTGCAGCTGGTGATCTCTCAGTACGGCAATGGCTGCTCCATCAAAATGTCAAAGCCTCTGAAGATGGCGAGTAACTGAGCCTTTTTAATGGCTAAATTGGCCACCTACCCCCAATAGCATATGGTCAAACTGTTGCCTCCCCTGCCATTGGGAAAGCTCCCCAACAATAAGACTGCAATGAGCAGCAAAGCCAACATGGTTTGCCAGCATTTTACCATCACTCCAGCCTCCCTAAGCTACCATTGAGAAACTTAACATTTTGGCCTTGATTTCCAATTTGGGTTTAAAAGCTGAGTCATTTTTCTTTCAAACAAAATAGCAAATTTTAAAGCATTTAAAATAGCTCCCTGAAAGTGGCCCACTCAAGTAGATAGGGTGGTAAAGAAGGCATATGGCATGTTTGCCTTTATTGGTCGAGGAATTGAGTACAAGTGTCAGGATGTCATGCTGCAGCTTTATAAGACTTTGGCTAGGCCACACTTAGATTATTGTGTTCAATTCTGGCTGCGATATTGCAGTAGGAATGTGGAGGCTTTGGAGAGGGTGCAGAAGAGATTTTCCAGAATGCTGACTGCATCAGAGAGTTTAAGCTATAAGGAGAGACTAGAAAAACTCATTTTGTTTTCTCCGGAGCAGTGGAGGCTGAGGGGAGATTTGATAGGGTCTATAAAATTATGAGATACTTACGTAGAGTTGGCGGTCAGAATCTTTTTCCTAGAGTTGAAATGTCTACAAGGGGGCATGCATTTAAAGTGAGGGGAGAAAGTTCAAAGGAGATGTGCGAGGCAAGTTTTTTACACGGAGAGTGGTAGGAGTTTGGAACACGCTGCCAGGGGTGGTGGTGGTGTTGGCAGACACGATAAGTGTGTTTAAGGGACTGTTAGATAAGCACATGAATATGCAAGGACTGGAAGCATATGGACAAAGGGCAGGCAGAAGGGATTAGTTTAGTTTGGTGTCATGTTCGGCACGTCATCGTGGGCTGAAGGGCCCATTCCTGTACTGTATGGTTCTATGTTCTATATTTTATGTTCTATTTATTTCTATGATACTCACATGAACTTTATTGAAATGTTACTTCAAACTGTAACAAAATCATATCATCTGGAAATATAACAGAATCTGTCTTTTATCATGACTGTCCCTCCTAATTTTGGAATGCACAGTTTAAAAGTAGATTCCTTTCTTGAGAATTCATTTCACATTTTTTGTATTTCAACTGATTAGAATTCTGTTTAATGTATGTTTGCATCAATGGAATTTATCTTTCAAAAGTTTCTAAGTCTCGACATTTTTTTCTTTCTTGTTAGATTTCTCTTTTTTTTACATTTGTTGCAATTTTAAGCCACATCAAACATTGGCATTACTTGCGGGTGCATCTGTGATCAGGCCATTTTGGTATTGACCTTGTAACACATTCAAATGCGAGTTAAGTGATTGCAAACTTGATAGTTCAATAAATCTCACTTGGGGCCTAAGCTGGACATCACTACGAGTCCTGAGTGCAGATGAAAGAGGAGGAATTAGCCCAGGAGCTGGCAGAACATATAGTACTTGGTTAAAGTCCAGAATCAATCCATCACTACTGAAGCTGAAATCAAGAGCAAATTCTGCAAGGAAGGAGAATGTCAAATGCGAAGCATATGTTGTGCAGAGTTCACAATCATGTGTAGAAGAAGAATAATGGGAAACTCTTAAAACAGACAGCCCCTCTCTGTTCTTTATTTGATACAGTGCACTGTGCTCCGGTAGTCACGGAAGTGAAAATAATTCAATTACTGATAATACAGTTTTAGTATTTTTCCTTAACTAGATTGGACTATAGATGGTTCGCTATTTTCCTACAGAATTGAGCATTTCCAAAGTAATTATTCTTAACATTTTAATGTTCAAGGAGCATAAATAATTTATTACTGGATATGAAAACTTCTATTAAGTGGAAGTAATGTTCACAGCTTTTAAATTACTAGTCAAAATTATTCCCGTGCTGCAGTGAATTTGTATTCAGAAAAGATATTAGGAGAAAGCTTGGCTTATTGTGCAAGTAAAAGTTTAGTTTTAATAAAATCCCCAGCATTCTCTCACTGATACTCAAGTGGCAATGGAGGAAAGCAGTGGCTTATCAGAATGAATGTCTCCAGCATTTTAATACATGATTCCAAAGTAACAGTACACTTTTGAAGAAACAATAGAAAGTGAGGAAATGGAGCTTCAGTTCACACTCTCAGTTGCTATTCCTTGCTACAAAGGTTCAAGACTGCAGGCTATAAACAACAAATACAAAATTGTCTTCCTTCCAAGCAAGAATAGAGAAAAATATAGAATCAAAAGGATGATTTGATATTCCTTTAAAATAATACACAATAATTAGGAAGAAAATGTAATTATAAATTGTAAATGTAAAATAATGTAATTACTTTAAACTAAAATAGAAATACCAAATGTTATGTTTTTCCATTAACTAATATTCAGTTCTGAAGAAGAGTCATATTAAACTCAAATATTGAAAGCAGAATCTTATAGGGGTCTGGACAACTTGGGCTATGGTGGAAACTCCAGCGAGGCTGATTCTATCTTTAATACTTTTTGCAGGCAACATGGCAATTTTTCATTATGACAATTATGGGAGATTATTGCTTGTTAAACATGTTGATGACAGTCCAACTTCCCTCACCAATATTCAACTTCTGATCTTACCAAACTTACCAAGCAAAGTGAATGTCGAGCAAATGCAACACAGAAACCACAGCGGGTCCCTGGAGAATGCAACTCACCACTGGCTCCAAAGGGCCACCATTTTAGACAACGGGCACCAGCATCCATGGACTTTGGCATCCAACATGTGCCAGCCTTTGAGAACCCTCGTGACATATCTGCAAACCAATTACATAATAGTTCTGCACCTAAATGCTGCACCATGGGTTGCACCAGCAACTTTCATTGTAATGCTGCAGCAAGGACACTGTGTGCTCAGAGACACACACCCAGATCACAGACTGAACTGTATTTATGGGATCTTCACTCACAATCATAGCATGCACTCACTCAGAGCATGCCTGGACACTCATAATATCCCTGCCTTACATTGCCTTGGTTTGTCGTTTTTGCGCTTTGCCTTTCTGCATTAGATGCCAGGCTTACATTCCTAATGTAATAAAAACCGAAATAACTGCAGTTGCTGTAAATCAGGAACAAAAACAAAGTTGCTGGAAAAGCCCAGCAGGTCTGGCAGCATCTGTGAAGAAAAAAACAGAGTTAACGTTTCGGGTCTGGTGACCCTTCTGAGGAACATTAATTCTGATTTTTCTTCACAGCTGCTGCCAGACCTGCTGAGCTTTTCCAGCAACTTCTGTCTTTGTTCCTGATTTACAGCATCCGCAGTTCTTTCGGTTTTTATTTTGTAAGAATAGGAAAGTCGTAAAAACTTTCCGAGGCACTAGTCAGACCACAGCTGGAATATTGTGAACAGTTTGGTTCCTTACCTAAAGAAAGATACAGTGGCATTGGAGGCTGTCCAGAGAAGATTCACAGGGATGATCTTGGTAATGGAGGAATTCTTTCATGGGGAGACGTTAAGTAATTTGAGCTTGTATCCATTGGCATTTAGAAGAATAAGCACAGATCTTATTGAAACAGACAAAGTTCTTAGGAAGCTTGACAAGGGAGATGTGAAGATGTTGTTTCCCCTTGTGAAAGAGACTAGGATGAGAGGACACAATATCAGAGGAAAGAATCGCCCATTTAAGACAGAAATGAGCTGGAATTTTTTCTTCCAGAGTGTGGTGAATCTCTGAAATTCTTGACCACAGAGGGCTGTTGCAGTGGGTTATTGGGTATATTCAAGGTTAAGATAGACAGATTTTTGAAGAGTAAAGGAATGTGGGGCAGAGGCAGGAATGTGGAACTGAGCATTATCAGATCAGCCATAATCTCATGCAATTGCAGAGTAGACTTAATGGGCCAAATGGGCAGCCCAATTCCCATCTTGAGTCTTTCTGCTGTATTGTAGGCTGCTCTCCTCCTGCAATGAGTGAGAGGAAAGTGAGTGGCACCACTGCAAGGAGGGTCCTGAGTGAGTGAGTAGGCAGCACAGAGGGTGTGCAGTATTACTTGCGCCAAGGGTTACAATAGATAGCAGTGAGTGAGGGAAGACGTTGCAGACACGAGTGAGATAATTACAGAGGCTTGAGCTTTGGTGGGAGTTGGGTACTGGTGCAGAGGTAGAATGAGTGAGAAAAAGCAGAGAAAATATGGTGATATTGACACTGGCAGAGTGGAGACGGTCATTGATTTTCCTCCTAAAGCATTGGGCATTCCTGTAGATGGGTGAATGTGCTCTCAGCTGGATGGGAACCTTGAACCAGGCTGACATAGTCCAGTATCAAGGCCTTTACCTTTGGTCCTGGGACAAGATGAAGTCCTGCCTCTACATGGCCCAATTCAGCAGGACCTGCAGTTCCCTGCCCACAGAGCAAAGGGCTCATTTGCCCATCTGTCATGTCAAGGGGAAAACATCAGGAAGCTTACTGAGCACCTCTGGTCTGAAAGCGCCAATCAGTACACAATGACCTTTTAAAGATGGCATGGGTACAAGGTGGCTTGTAACATCCTGGGTATCCTCTGGGTAGCGAGTTCTTCTGGGAATGCTTGAGAAGATGGCAATGGGAATCATGTGTGAGGGACACCATAGAGGTGGGTAGACTGTTGATGTTGTGAACACAAACAGAAGTTTCTGGAAAAGCTCAGCAGGTCTGGCAGCATTAGTGAAGAAAAAAAATCAGAGTTAACGTTTCAAGTCCAGTGACCCTTCCTCAGAACTGATAGTGGCTGGGAAAATGTCAGTTTATATGCAGAAAATAGGGAGGTGGGTGGGGTAGGGAGTAAAAAATAGGAGAGAGCCCAAATAGAGAGAAAGACAGTTGGACAGTTGGACCCTTCAAAAAGGGTCCAGACCCAAAATGTCAGCTTTCCTGCTCTTCTGATGCTGCTTGGCCCGCTGTGTTCATCCAGCTCTACACCTTGTTATCTAAGGTGGTTTAGAGTCTGTTTTGCGAGCAGAATGTAGATGTTCTGCGAAGTGGTGACCAAGTCTACACTTCATTTCCTCAATGTAGAGGAGACCACATTGTGAGCAGCGAATGCAGTAGGATAGATTCTTGGAAGTGCAGGTGAAGTGTTGCTTCACCTGGAAGGTATGTTTGGGCCCTTGGATACTGGGGAAGGAGGAAGTAAATGGGCAGGCGTTGCACCTTCGTCAGTTACAGGGGAAGGTGCCCTAGTGCTGTGGAGAGGTGTTGGCGGTGAAGGAAGTGTGGACCAGGGTGTCCTGGAGGGAATAGTCCCTGCAGAAGGTGGACAAGGGAGGGGAGGGGAATATGTGTCTGGTGGTGGCATCTCGCTGAAGGTGGCGGAAATGGCGCCTGATGATCTTCTGGATGTGGATGCTGGCAGGATGGTATGTAAGGATAAGGGGTACCCTATCGCTGTTGCGGGAGGGAAGAGAAGGGGTGAGGGTGGAAGTGCAGGAGATGGGTCGGACCTGGCTAAGGGTCCTGTCGATAACGGAGCTAGGGAATCCTCGGTTTAGGAAGTAGCTGGACATTTCGGAAGCTCCCTTGTTGAAGTTGGCCTCATCTGAACATATGCGACGGAGACGGAGGATCTGAGAGAATGGGATGGAGTCTTTACAGGAAGTGGGGTGTGAGGATGTCTCATCCAGATGGCTGTGGGAGTCAGTGGGTTTGTAATGGATATTAGTGGCCAGTCTATCCCCAGGAATGGAAACAGAAATGTCGAGGAAGGGAAGGGAGGAGTCAGAGATAGACCAGGTGAAAGTGAGGTCAGGGTGGAAATTGGAGGAAAAATTGATGAAGTTTCCCAATTCCAGATGAGAGAGGAAAGCAGCACCGATGATATCATCAATGTATCCGAGAAAGAGTTGTGGGTGGGGGCCGGAATAGGACTGGAACAAGGAATGTTTCACGTACCTCATGAAGAGACAGGCATCAGAGAGATGTTGGCCGGGGAACAGGGTGGTATGTTATTCTGAGATAGTGGGGACTGCCGATGCTGGAGAATCTAAGATAACAAGGCGTAGGGTTGGATGAACACAGCAGGCCAAGCAGCATCACAGGAGCAGGAAAGCTTGATGTTTCAGGCCTAGACCCTTCATCAGAAATGGGGGAGGGGAAGGGGCTTCTGAAATAAATAGGGAGAGAGGGGGAGGCAGATAGAGGATGGATAAAGGAGAAGATAGGTGGAGAGGAGACAGACAGGTCAAAGAGGCGGGGATGGAGCCAGTAAAAGTGAGTGTAGGTGGGGAGTTAGGGAAGGGATAGGTCAGTCCAGGGAGGACGGACAGGTCAAGGAGGCGGGATGAGGCTGGTAGGTAGGAGATGGGGATGGGGGTTGAGGTGGGAGGAGTGGATAGGTGGGAGGAAGGACAGGTTAGGAGAGCAGGGGCGAGCTGGGTTGGTTTTGGGATGCGATCGGGGGAGGGGAGATTTTGAAGCTTGTGAAGTCCACATTGATACCATTGGGCCACAGGGTTCCCAAGCAAAATATGAGGTGCTGTTCCTGCAACCTTCAGGTGGCATCATTGTAGCACTGCAGGAGGCCCAGCATAGACGTGTTGTCCAAGGAGTGGGAGGGGGAGTTGAAATGGTTCGCGACTGGGAGGTGCAGTTGTTTGTCGCGAACCAAGCGTAGGTGCTCCACAAAGCGGTCCCCAAGCCTCTGCTTGGTTTCCCCAATGTAGAGGAGGCCACAATGGGCACAGCAGATATAGTATTCCACATTAGCAGATGTGCAGGTGAACATCTGTTTGATGTGGAAGGTCTTCTTGGGGCCTGGGATGGGGGTGAGGGAGGAGGTGTGGGGGCAGGTGTCGCACTTCCTGTGGTTGCAGGGAAAAGTGCCGGGGGTGGTGGGGCTGGTGGGGAGTGTGGAACGGACAAGGGATTCACGGAGAGAGTGGTCCCTCCGGAAAGCAGATTAGGGTGGGGAGGGAAAAATGTCTTTGGTGTTGGGGTCGGATTGCTCTGTTTTTGTTCCTGATTTACAGCATCCACAGTCCTTTCGGTGTTTATTTTGTTGATGTCGTGAGTTTGACAAGCGGCACCGAATACCTTGCAGTGTCTTCCCGTATCTTGCCACATGTCATGGCAGAAATCTTTCCAAAAAATTCAGTGACTTAACCAACAAAAGTTAAGGTTCAGCCTTAACTCTTATTTGCCTCTCCGCAGATTCTGTCAGACCTGCTGACTGCTTCTTGCACTTTCTATTTTTATTTCAGATTTCTATTATCTGCAACATTTTGCTTTTAAAATAATTTCTCTCAGCTTCTTCACATTTTTTGTGCTCTCTATCATTCCTGACCCCTCTCCCTCTTTTTCACAATCATTCCCCATTCCCTCTGTCAGTCCTTACCAAAGCAATTGCCTGTTTTACAAATTGCATGTTTGTTTTATTCAGCATTGCTCTCAGTTGGTTTCTGTTCACCTCTCAGGACGTTCCCTTCACACCATTGCCCCACGAAAGGAGTACTCAAACCTGTTACCCAGGTGTTCTTTCCTTGCATAGTAGACAAAAATCAGCTCAGATTACAATTAAACAAAACCCGAAAGAACTGTGGATGCTGTAAATCAGGAACAAAAACAGAAGTTGCTGGAAAAGCTCAGTAGGTCTGGCAGCATCTGTGAAGACAAAATCAGATTTTAACATTTCGGGCCCGGTGACCCTTCCTCAGAACTTTGTTTTGATTTTGTTTTGTGTAATTAAACAAACCTCTCTTTATTTAATTCTTTACGTGTGAATACTTACACATTCGTTGCAACATTTACGTCTCACATCATCTAAATTTAACCTCAACTTTAACTCACTGCCTTTAACTTAATTCACATTTAACTCTATAAGTTTGGTTTGAAACAAATACCACCCTAATTCAAGAGAAGCAGCCAATTTTTGCTCTCAGTGTAGATCTTGGCTCTTGGTTCTCTGCCTCTCTGAAGATAACTTCAGGGCACATGCTTCTCAAATGTTAGTTTCGAAGGATCCTTTACTCTGGTAACATTTATCCCAAACTGTGGTCACTTTCCAGAAACTTCTCTGGCACTCGGCCAATGAATTGACCAAACCTGATCATGATGTTCAATCCCAGCCAATGGAGTTTATAGGCAAACAACTCCCAAATGTTCATACCTATTTGTAAACAGCTACATACCATACTTTATATATAGTGATACTGGTACCAATCTGTCTAGCAGACCACTATGACACCTCCCTTATTTGGTCAACACAGGAAACTACAGGTCACATCTGACAGGACATGTCCTGATGCGTCCTTGTTGCAGTTTAACCTGGATCAAAGTATAAACCAGCTTAACCAAAATTCCCAGCATTGACTGCAGCTCTTAACTAGTCTTATAGTTATTTTTCCTGCTGACCACATCATTCTGCTCTGCATGGCAGTGTTTCCTGTGCAAACTACTCTTGCACACCCTCCACTATCTGGCCCTGCATGGTCATCCTGTTATCTGGAGGATTTGCAGGCCCCTTGTGGAAGACTGTCTATGGCAAGTTATGCCTTTGTCCATTGGGGATTTGCTGTAGAGGGTGCTCCGAACACCAGTCCTGTGCCATTGACTTGATCCAGCAACTTCCAGACCACCTGCAGATACCAGTCAGTGAGTTTCACACCTATTTAAGATGGGCGAGGTTGCAACAACCTTTCCTTCTCTGCTGGGGCTGGTCCTTGATTCCTGATTCCTTCGCCCAAACTTTGGTCACTCACTGCAGAGGGGAGTGGGCAGATTGGAAGATTTCTGTGTGAGGTTATTCCTGGTCCTTAACATGTCCAGCCAGCTAGTGGCTAAGACAATCATCCAGCCTAGATGCCTGTCTCTCTCTTACACTAATGTCTGCACTGGGTGCCTCTGGAGAGGCATATGCAGTGCCCATTGATATAGTTTAGGCCTTCAGAGACCAGAGAGTACCAGGAGGACTGGAGTGCAAATATCATACCTAGGAATGTCTCTTTAACCTGATTAGCTAACATTTCTTTACCTATTTTGTTTTTCTTTGTTATAATATATTAGCCATGATGTGGAGGTGCCAGTGTTGGACTGGGGTGGACAAGGTCAGAAACCACACAACAGCAGATTCCAGCCCTTCTTGACTGAGGCTCCGAAAGCTTGTGTTTTCAAAATAAACATGTTGGACTACAACCTGGTGTTGTGTGATTTCTGACAATATATTAGAAGTACTTCATTTAATGAAGAAGTATTTCACTTAGATCTTTGTTATTGCCAACCTTCTGGACTGACAAAATGAGACATAAAGCCCTGCATTCTGCACAACAAACGCTGGTCACCAATTGTTATTATGTTCAGCCACATGATATATTTCAATTTACAGTCCTCACTGGGTCTCGCCAGGACAAAATAATAAATAAAAACCCATCCAGTTACTGAAGCAACCCTGCAAAATAGAGGACCTAGTTTTGTACAGTGTCCATACGTCTTTCTATCTCTTGATTACAGTAACTCTGGTCAGATTTCATCCATGCTACAATTTAACATTTTACCAACATTCCCCGCCCAGAGCCACAGCTGAAGAACAGTTTCTCGGGTGATGTACTCAATGTCAGGTGTCAGCTGTGAAGATGTAACCCCATAAAAATCAGAGCCTTTACCATCATCGAGAAGCCTACCAAAAGGTGGAAAATGAGATTATTTACCAATTAACATGCAAGACTTTGCTGTTTTTTGAACTGATGTAACCCTCAAATCATTATGTCCTCATAAAAGGAATGTACTGTTAATAGGACTTGAGAGTTCGAATGGATTTTCCATTCTGTATTTTGAATTTCATTAAATGGAACTTGCAAGTAAGCAATACTTCTGCAAACTTTCTGAAACAGTACAAGATGTTTTCCCTCGTTGAATCCTGCGCTGTTGAAAACAGTACTTCAATAATGAATATTCCAGTGATTTTCAATCATATGCCATGCGTCTAATAGTTCATGGGTTGTGATGTTGACACACTGCATAGCATCTCACTGCCACTATATTGGAAATACTTTGCACAGGTCAAATCACATTGCAGCAATGACATGCAACTTGAATACCGTGCAGTAGACAAATCATTTTTGAAGCGAAACAGATGGAATAAAGGGGATTTTCAGACTTTGGTTCACTATTAAGTTCTGCGTATTAAGACTAGAATGAATGGAATGGAATTTAACAAAAATACAACACAGATATTTTAAAAAGAAATAACTTTATGAGTCGAATTTATTATCATGGTAGATTTGGAAGCATTTTAGATTTAGAACCTACATTGAATTGTATTGTATCATTTATTGTCTCATGTATTCAATGTAAAAGTACAGTGAAAAATGTGTACCTTTGCCATACATACAAGGCGCCATTCATATGAACTTAGAATAAGAGAAAAAAAAATAACTGAAGACAGTCCAACTTTCCATTCCACTGCCACAGTCCTGCTCTGGGCATTTTATCCCTCGCCATGCCTCTGCCAGAGTCCCACTCCAGGTTTTCCAGCCCTCGCCATGCCTCTGCCAGAATCCTGCTCCGGGTTTTCCAGCCCTCACCACATCTCTGCCAGAGTCCCGCTCAGGGTTTTCCAGCCCTCACCACGTCTCTGCCAGAGTCCCGCTCAGGGTTTTCCAGCCCTCGCCATGTCTCCGCCAGAGTACCACTCCGGGCTTTCCACCTCTCGCTGGAGTCTCGAGAGTCCCACTCTCGGCTGCCCTCACCAGCTTGCTCTCGCCACCGCTGCCTCACTAGCCCGCTCTTGTCAACCCATTCTTGATCCGCCGCCATCATTCCAGGTCACGCTCGATCCGCCATCGCTGCAGGACACAACCCGCGCCTTCAGCTCTCGCCACATGGTCATGACCCAGCTCCTCCCTGACTCCTTAGGTAGGAACTTAAAAGGGTACGGGGATAGAATTACAACAGATGGCTGTTGTAAAGAGAGTAGCTTGATATTAAAACTACTACCTGTTTCAAATCTCTATCTTTCCATAAAAATCTATTATGGTTATTATTTTCTTTTAATATTATTTTATATGAATTTATTACTTAAACTCTAGCCTGAATATAAAAGATCCCATGATTCTGATTCAAAGGTGGCAGTAAGTCAACCCACAACCCAAGCCATTACTTATTCTAAAATAAATGCCAAAAAGATCAAATTGCTTGTCACTATCATATAGCTGTTGTGGGAGCTTCCTGTATGCCAATTGGCTGCCACACTTCCTACATTACAGCAGTGACGACACTTCATAAGTGCTTCATTGGCAGTAAAATAATTTGTCACATCTTTAAGTCACGAAAGTTATTATGCAACGCCAAGTCTTTCATGCGTTATTTTATTATTGCTTTGCATGAGTTAACATTATGATGTTTCCCACGGTCTATTGGCAGGAGTTGGAGTCTGATTCAGAGAATGGAGCAGATGTGATTGCAATCAGTCAAAACCAGAAGGTTCATCTTGTTCATTCACCACTTGGATCCACATCCCCCATGGCAGGTCCGGGGGCGAAACCAAAGACTGGGGTAGGTTTGGATAATTTAAACAACCCACATAGTTCTTAATTCAGACAAATGGTTATAAATTGCAATAATGTTTATGCCAAGATTTTCTTTATCTGCGCAAACATTTGCAAAGGATCATATTTTCTTTCCTCTGCTGAATTTAATCAGAACATGCATAAAATATAGTCTAAAATTGGTAGATAGCTCCAACAGACTATTTGTCCATGTTTAGCACTGTGCTGATCATCCCCAACCCTACAAAAAAGGGGTGTTTGTATTTTCTGAAACATGATGAAAATGCAATGTCTAAGTTTACTTTTTGAGGCCTTATTCAAGTCATTAATGATGAACTCATGCAGCCATTTGCAATCACAGAAACAAATGGAAGATAAACATTTTTCCAACTATAGCATACATGAGTTTAGTGAATGGAAAGATCTCCAAAGTATAACTAAGGTTCTAAATAAAGTTACTACGAGAGGAGTGCATACACTTGTGGCTCAAAATGAGTGCAGCAAGTTGACCAGTCAACAGAATGGAGATGGCACAGAATTCCCAGCAAACACTCTTCCAAGTTGAAACAAAAAACTTGTTTCAATTGCTGGAAAAACTCAGAAGATCTGTGGAGAGAAAGCAGAGTTATCGTTTTGGGTCCAGTGACCCTTCTTTAGAACTGGACCCGAAATATTAATTCTGCTTTCTCTCCACAGATACTTTCAGACCTACAGAGGTTTTCCCACAATTTCTATTTTTGTTTCTGATTTCCATTATCCATAATTGCAGCTGTTGCAGTGTCACCAGTTTCGTCAGTAGTGATATTTGAACAGTCAACTTTGAGATTCTTTGCACTGTAGGATGATTTTTTTTTTGTCCTAAAATTATCGGACAGTACTCAGAGTGAGAGAGTCTTTTCCCTTTTGAAACCTGCTATGCAAAGGAGTTTAAATGGTTTTTTAAAGTGCTGTGACAAATGGCAGCACATTAATCCATACATTAGGACATCAGGCCTGTAACTCGCACACCAGGGGTGAAACTTAATGTTAAAACCTGTGTATTCTTGAAAAGGGGACAACACAAATATATCTCTCACTGTCCTTTTTTAGCATCAGGTTCACTTTCTGAGATACTCCCGAGAGATTACAAGTTCAGTTTGTAGTGCATTTTCTTACTTTAAAACTTGTTTAACACCACATCAGATATGAAATTCCCAAGCCTCTCTGTCTCACTTTCTCACTTTTTCCAAGCAGTCACTAAACTTACACCTGCAGTCAACATTCCGTTGTATGTCCTGTTTTTCAAAAAAATGAATACACAACAGAAATTATATTGTGACATTTCATCGCTGATCCAGGTTATAATCTGCGGTCATGAGAATTCCCACAAGCTACCTGTCACTTTGTCGAGGAGGTTATGGTGCATTTTATTTTTTTCACTCTACAATCTTGATGAGGTGTTGTCTACATGAATGTCCTGTCAAAGAACAATGCTTGATAAACAGGAGAAAGATTGTCCTTCACCCTTGCCATCCAAAGTGATATTCGGTTTGACTAAAGCGTTCATTGTTCTGCCTTTATACCCTATGTTTTGGTTTATTTTTCTGTGTTTTAAGATGGCGTCAGAGTGGCAACACCATGCAACACTTTTCACTGTATTTTGTAACAAGATACATGTGACAATAAATAAATGAAATCAAATCAACATCAAGACGGCAAACAGAGAAGAGGCGGCTTACAGCAAAGTTGTTGGCGCTGCGCTGAAACTGCAGCAAGGCACTTCCATGAGAGCAAAGCTAACTTTTTGATTTTTACACTGACACAAAAGGTTTACAATCCAGCTCAGTATTTCCACGCTGTGCATGGAACTGTCTTGCTGTGAACCCGTGGTCTTAAAAGGTGCTGGATGCATAATTGGAGCTAAAGTACACTCCATGTAAACAATACCAGCTATGGCAGTAAACAGAACCGAGCAACAAAGAACAGATTGAATTAGCTTGTCTGGCCTAGAAGATACACCATAATGAATTATGACATTTCCACTTAAGTGCACAAGTAGAATTTATAGTTTTGAAATTTATAGCAACTGAAGCTTACAGGGAGTGTGTGGCATGGCTGAGTCTGAAAATGCTAGTGTTTTTTTGTTTGGCTGGATTTAGTTTGTGAGGAATTGGGTTTTTAGAGATGAGTAATACCCCCATTACACTTTGATTACTACATTACCAGTGTTGCATTGACAAGGAGAAGACTTAAAGGCATTCAGATGTAACCAGCTGTGTAACTTAATTTAAACCTCCACAGTGTTCCTAATGTCTTGAATTATTTGCTCTCTGCTCTGCACCAGCAAACGCAGGTCAGACCACACAGAGGTGACAGCATAAAATGTCTTTCTGGTTTACAGCGACATTTATCAGTGAGAACTGAGAGCACCAAATGGTGTTCAAGTGTTTGGAGATTTCTCATCATGACAAAAATATAACTTCACTGGAAAATAATTGCATTGGTTTGCCTGACAAATCCAGTCTTTGGATCATGTATTGTGCTATTGAAGTGAGACAATTAAAATGAGCAAAGTACTGCCATAACAGGGTCACTGCTTGCCTCTAACTGGAGCCAAAATATTAGGCAGCACTTCTGTGTTTTCACTGATTTGATATTGTATCCTGCTGCCTAGAAGGCAGGTAAATGAGTCAATTTCTGGTGGGATATATATCTAACCACTAACAGAATGACAAGTTGGATGATAGACTGTCCTTTGGTTTAGATTGTCTATCAAATTGATGACTGTGTACAAATGTGGAGTATCCAATCAGTGACAGCACAGAAATGTAGGGTAGCCAATCAGTGATAGTGTAGAAATGTGGAGTATCCAATCAGTGACAGCGCAGAAATGTAGGGTAGCCAATCAGTGATATTGTAGAGACGTGGAGTATCCAATCAGTGACAGTGCAGAAATGTAGGGTAGCCAACCCATAACAGGTCTGTTCATGAGCCATCTGTCAGTCTGACAAGCCCCTGGGACTGAATGCAGGTCTTATTTTGTGAAACTCAAAGGTTTGAACCCCTTATCAACATTTGTGCAATAGAATTCAAGTTTAGACAAACATTTGAATTTTATCTTTAAATAAGCCAACATTTTGATGTGTAATCTTTGGCTAATTTTTCCGTATTTGTCTTCAACCTTGTAAAATCTGCACATTGGAAGTCATTGCTGGAAAACGTCAACCACGTACTGTATTTTTAAAACTGAACAGATCATGAAAATCCTCGGCTCATTTTCAGCTCTATGCTACTTTAGTTGATCTCAGGTATAACAGAACTGATGAAGGTGGCAAAGGGGCCCAGTGCCCTCACCCATGTAGAAGGAAGATTAGCCAATGACTGATACTCTTAATAGCAATTCAGTGTCTTTTGTGGTGTTTGTGAAGTGAGGATAGAAAAGGTGTTAAGCCCGCATTGACTTGTGCCAACATATTCTCCTGAACCACATATGGGGTAATGACAATTAGACCAGTTACTGGAAGAGCAGCTGCAATTGCCAAACCATCCTTCAACATAATGTATCACCTTCAGAACAGGCATTGGGAAGGAAAGTGACTGCATTGTAACAGATGTAACATCCACAGTACCATAAATATAGCACATTGACTTTGGATTGCAATTGAGCCTTTCCAACAGCTTTTTCTTAATGTTGTGTCACTAGATTTTTAAAATAATTAATTTCCACTATTCCTCTGCCACCTGAAACTCAGATTTTAATTCTCACTTTCAAAGGATTTTGCTCCATTTTGATTCGTTTAACAATTTTGGCTTGTTTAGTATGTGGTGGTCATATGGAAACAATTTATCTTTATTTAGACAGTTGCACTCGTTCTGTTGCCCAGACATTTCGGGTTTCAGAGTGCATGAGCTGTGCTGTGAAGCTGATTTCGATCCTAATTCTGAAAACAGGACAGGGAATATTTCTGATTCATGTGCTAAAATTAAAATCAACGGCTGGTCTGCGTGTATGGAACAGTGCTGTCAATGTCAAATTCAGCTCAGTTTCTATGTGTCAACTAATTAATTTTATTGTTTTAAAATCTCTAGTGCTTCACTCACAGTGATTTTCTCCTGTGCTGTGCCTTGGCACATATCCACTATTTGTCTTGTTCTGTTCCAAAGTTCTGTAATCACTGTTTAAGCAGTTGGTTGTTGCTGGGTACCTCTCAAAATTACAGCTGCCACCTGGCCACCTCACCACGAAAGCCACTCACTGCTGCTGCTTTCTGCTCCTTCGCCAACTGTTATGTCATTTGTTTAATTGGTGTTTGCTTTAACCCACCAACAGATGAAATGCTTTGAAACTTGCTCTACTCTATGTGACGAGACATAGAAGTGTAAACTCTTGCATAAAAATGATGCAAACCTTAGATTTAGATGTGACTTAGAGACAGGTAACAGACATGCCTGAGGATATTGTTTGAAATTGATTTGTGGCTGTCATGTTAAGAATTCGAGCAAGGGACTGAGGCCTGTTGTGCCTTCAGAGGTTGCACACTGTGCCTAAGTGGACCAGTCTGCCACCTGCCTTACTGGCAATGGCTATCCAGTCAGGTGTAGGACGGGCAAGTAAGAAGAACAGGAAGGTGGCCAGAGTAGGTCGAACAGGTTATAATATTAATTGGAAGGGAACAGAAGGACTTATCCAGACTTTACGTTGAGGAAAGTATGAAATATTTTCTTGATGTTTTTGACAGTGGGCTTCATCAGTCATTAAAGCACCATTGATTGTGTATCTCTACGGCAGGTAAAATTAGTCAGTACTTGCGCAGTGCAAGCTCCAACTCATCTTAAAGAATTTTAGCGACTTGCTGAAATGAGTGAATGTGACCTCATTTCAACACTGAGAGTCATTCAAAGAAAGCCCCAACCAATGTGAATGCAGATCTCACACGAACTACTACATTTTTGCACTGTTTTGAACCTGAGAAATGGGTATGATGCATGTCAATTTGTATTCCCTGATATCCACTGAGGGAGCTGTTAACTTAAGCCATCATGGCATTACACAGGTGTAAAATATTATTGAGTGCAATTAAAAAATATTAACACACTGGGGAATGATTGGGTAGGTCAGCTCCAAAATGAATAGGTATTAATCAGTGCATTTTTTTTTGTGCTGTATTAATATATTTGTGATTGCAGCGACAAGCTTTTTCAATCTGGTTTTAAAATACTTATCTGAAATTAAAAAAAAGCTTAACTCCAGACATTGTTAATAACATAATACTCACGTCCCAGCTTGCATCATTGCTTACAAATGCCGTCTTGCAACATTCCCTTTATAGTGAATTACTCTAATGCTCCCATTAACTGCTGTATTATTGCTGACAATCCACCTTATTGATTAAGTTTTAAACAAAATGCTGTCTTGCAGAATCTCTAACATTCACAAAGAGACATATATTATATGAAGGTGGCAGTACTTGCCACAATATGTAAGCAACATAGTCAAGGCCAACATCTTTTCTAGTTGCCAGTGAGCAGGACATTGTAGTCACTTGCACACGTCAGTAATAAGACTTGCTGTTCTCACTGACCTTTTCCAGTGTTCGAAGGAATTTTATTGGCCAGGAACTGTGCAGCATACCTCATGATAAAATTACTGCAAAAGAGCAATTCTGAGGTCTCAATAGGCTATAACGTGCTCCAAAATTTTACTTTACAAGACAACGTTATTTGTAAAACTCTTAGAAAAGGTGACCTCTCTTTGTGCCTACATAAGTAATCATGCAACGTGGCAAAACTAATTACCTAGACAATGCCTGTATCACCAGTTGAACATTTTAATTTGTTGTCAGCTTTAGTAGAACAAGCAATTGTGATAAGCAAGAGATTACAAACGTGAGTCCACTTTAGCAGAGATTACATGCCAAAGACAAACTTTTACTGAAGCCTTGGGTGGTCAGCATTATCAGACTCCTCAAACAATATACACTGAGATTAGGTTAACAATTACTCATCACCTGGTACCTAACGAAAACCCTGATGCCTTTAATGAGGAGGTGATTTTTAGATTTTCTGTAATTTAAGAGTTTCATATCAATAAGTTTCATGAGTCTTGAAGATAATGGCATCATTATCTAACAGTCAATCAAACAGTCCTGTTTCCGGAATCAAGACTGCCCACCATGACAGACCGGGCCATATAAATTCAGAGCGGGACAGAACAACAGCGCTTCAATGAAGGCTACACAGCACTGATGATATCACCTAAAGGGAGACGAAACATTTGCATGAAAACCAGTCAGCTCGGCGAACCAACCAACAACTCCAACTGCAACCCGAGCTACAGGTTTTCATTAAAACTTTATAGGCCTAATTAAACAATATTAATCTTTAATACTAATGCAAGGATGATTGGTGTGCAAAATAGACAACGTCACTTTGTGGCTGTGGAGGCTTGTGCCCTCCTTTCTGGCCACTTGTTGGCCCAGGAATGGGCACTGCATTGATAATGATCACCCCCATGACAGTGGCACCCCCTGCCTTCATTGACCACCCAGTTTCGCTCGCTGGGAACTGCCTGACTGGCCTTGGCAATGTTAAACCACACTTACTCGACCAGAAGGATGCACAGCCTTCAGTACTACTTCCACCTGTAGGTGTAGATTTAGCAGGGGTCACTGCTAATGAGGCAGCTGTAAATGCTACTGTGCTGGCAACTGGAGACAGTTCTGAAGAAGAGCAGTGTCTGAAGTAATGTACAACTGGATTTAAAATATGGCACCCGGGGCTTGAAGGTCAGAAATTCCCAGCAGTGGAGAGCACTTCCACATCTCTTTATCATGCATTTCACCAAAAAATGTATCCAACAGCCTGGGTGTTAAATTAATGAGATGAAGAGTTGAAGATTGCATGAGAAAAGTCGCTCCAAGTCATGATGAACTAGGCACCATGAATCTCACGCAACAAAACCATTGTAATGATCTTAAAGTTTTTTATCAAGTCATCCATCCATCTTTGTTTTAGAGCAAAGCTCGTTCAGTCTTTTGTGAAGTTCTTGTATTGTTTTTGTAATACTTTTTGTCCCACAACTGTTTTTTTACATTATGGGTAGCAGAGGTGTTCGCAGCACACCAGATGTGGTCAAACTGAATTGGAAGCTACTTCCCTGCTTTCCAATTTAACCCCCTGAGAAATGATTCCTAGTATGAACCTTGTGCCTTGCTTACTGCACTTTATGCACTTGTTAACCTTCATCACCACTCTTAATGATCTACTAAGCTCACTCAGATGACATTTCCTTTACCCCATTTAGACAATTGTTTTCCTGAGAATATGTGGTTTCTTTATTCTTCCTATCAGTATGTACTACTTCTCATTTGCTTATATTGAAATTCAATTGAAATTCAATACAAAGTAAACAAACTAAATCTGAAGAATGCCATCATCCTTTTCCATAGATTGCTACTTTATTAAAATGGTATCATGAAGTTTTCACTCTGATATGTATTCACTAGAAATTTGAACAGTACTTTCATTTAAAAAGAATGTTAAGGGAAACTGAGCTATGTTAAACAGTCCTGTCTTATTGGCAATGAGTGAACAGGTTGGTACTGCTCATAATTTGAAAACACAGTCAATTCAGTGCTGGAGAGGTTTGGAGAGAACTTCTGAATTAACCTAAGAGAGACAGCCAGGCAATCAGACGTTCTAATTTCATTGCTGTCCAGATGTAGGTCATTGTCTCCTTTGGCCAAACGTATCAGGTATCGCAGAATAAAACCTGGGCATAGGGTACAAGCTGATGATAAGATATCATGTCTCCAAATATCGGTGTTTGACTTCAATTGCTGGGCAACTGGAGATTTTAACAAGGAACAAAAAGAGCAGTTTAGATAGAGTCATTGATATATACAGCATGGAACCAGACCCTTCTGCACAACTCATCCATGGTGAACAGATATCCTAAATTAGTTTAGTCCCATTTGCCAGCATTTGGCCCATATCCCTCTAAACCCATCCCATTCATATACCCATCCAGATGCCTTTTAAATGTTGTAATTGTCTTAGCCTCAAACACTTCCTCTTGCAGTTCATTTTGTACATGCACCAACCTCTGCATGAAAAAGTTGTCTATTAAGTCCCTTTTAAATGTTTTCCCTCTCACTTTAAACCTATGCCCTCTAGTTTTGGACTCCCCTACCATGGGGAAAAGAACTTAGGTATTCACCCTATCCATTCCCCTCATGATTTTATAGGCCTCTGATGCTCCAGGGAAAATAGCCCCAGCCTATTCAGCTTCTCCCTAGAGGTCAAATCCTCCAACCCTGGCAACATCCTTGTAAATCTTTTCTGAACCCTTTCAAGTTTCACAGCATCTTTCCTATGGCAGAAAGACCAGAATTGAACACAGTATTCCAAAGGTGGCCGAACTAATGACCTGCACAACCACAAGAGATCTTCCTCAAAATTGTTCAATTTGCAAACTGAAATACTAAGAAACAATGGTGAGCTGGACATTGTACACTAATTACTAAAAAGCCAGCAGTTGACCCTGTTATTAGAATTTCCTCATCAGCACACTACGATGCATAATCACAATAAGACAATCTCCAACTTGTGGGCTTATCATTTGCATATGCACAGGCAAAGTTTCCTTGGAAAAAGTTATCTTGATTTTGCATCGGAGGTAGTTTTGTAGTAAAGAGAAAAAAACTTGTACATCTTTGTTTATGGAGCACCTGTCATGACTTCTGAACATCCCAAAGCTCTTTCAGCTGCTGGAGTAGATTTGAAGTGTACCCATGCTTCTAATGTAGGACATGTGATAACTGATTTTTTTTATTCATTCATGGATGGTAGTGGCACTACTTAGGCCAGCAGTTATTGTTTTCATTGCCCAAAGGGCAGTTTAAGAGTCAACCATTGCTTTGGATCTGGAGTTACATGTAGGCCAGACCATGTAAGGATGGCAGTTTCATTCCTTAAAGGACATTAGTGAACCAGATGGGTTTTTTTCCAACAATCAACAATGGATTCATGATCATCATTGAACTCTTAATTTCAAATTTTTATTGTATTCGAATTCCACCATCTGCCATGGCAGGATTTGAGCCCGAGTGCCCAGAACATTACCTGGCTCTCTAGGTTAACATTCTAGCAATAATACCTCCAGGCCATTGCGTTTCCTAAATTTGCCTGTTTGCACTGCAAGATGGACCCAACAACAAATGGTAATTAAATGGGTCTCTGAACTAGTCCAGGCTTCCAAGCAGATCTATAACAGACTCACCTCTTGACTGAAAATGCCAACAAATAGCCATGTGTGAGATTGTGTGAGACTTAGAACTTGCAACAGAACATGCAGCCCAAGGGAAAATACCCAAAGCTGGGTCACACACTTCACTCTATGTTACAAATTATGCAATTATAATGGGGTTTCCCTCAACAGTCATGCAAAGTTGAGGCCTATCATTTGTGTGCTTGTGCAACTGATCAGTATGTCTAACAAAATGTTGGGGCACCAAACCAAGCCTTTGTAAATGCCAATTCCATGCGTTCTGTTTTTAATTACCAGGATGGTGCAGATTAACTAACTTAGTGTTTTTAAATTATGCAGAAAGGGTAAAAAGAACTGAAAAATAATGTTCCCTGTAAATTTTACTTTGCTGCTTAAAAACACATTGTGCATCATTACAAAGTGTACACTAGTCCTCTGTTTTCCAACTTACTTATTACATTGTGCTCTTCTCATAAATCTGAAAACATAGGCATGATATCCCCCTTATTTGATTGATAGATTCTTATTAAATAGTGAGGAAAAATATGCTGTCTGTACAAAAATAATGACGTCAATGTCTGAAGTGGCTGGTTGTTCCCAAACTCTCGGTTCTGGCTGAAGAATTGTTCTTAACCTTATCCAAGAAAAGCAGACAAGGTCCTGCAATCTGCCAAGATCAAAATGTGTGAAGTGATGCAAACTTTAAGTGTGTGTGTTGACATTTACGGGGACATTACGATGGTATTAAAGTTTGAAGAGACATAAATCTTTCTGTCCAAGGCTGTATTAAAATGCTAATTGCGGTGTTCACAGCAACACTCACTAACTTTGCTGGGCAATTAATTAATTTCTAGGGCTATGGTTAGCCGCTATAAGAGCCCTAATATATTCGCTCAGAGGCTGATTTTGTTTCCTGCAAATGTCAGAAATGAAAAATCTATGTGATGCAGATCTTTGACTTGCTGTTATACAGTTTTAATTCTGTTATCAATAAATTTAGAGGTTCGCATGGTTCTTGAAATTTCAAATACATTTGCCACTGACTGTGAGCAGAAGTAATCTCTTCACCTAATTTTTAAACTATTTCTGTTTGCTGTTAACAATACATTACAGAAACTAATTAATGGATTTCAACAGAACTGTGTACTCAGACAGGATGCAACATGAAGAAGAACTATTTATTTTGTGCCAAACATGCAGATCCAGATCCAGATACTAGAACTTTCTAAGTGATCCTTTAACATTGGAAGACATAGTGAATTAACCTTTTCAAGAATATTTTTGGCTTGTACATTAGAACTTTGTTGCATATTTTCTTGCCTTAGTTACTCTGCTGGAATTTCTCACAGCAGTCAAGATGTGAGAATTTTTAGAACCTGCGAGATTGGCTCAAAAGCTCCTTAGTGAGATGGAAGCTCTCAATAAAAAGGTCTTTTCTCAGCTTGCTGATGTTTCAGAATAGCAACTAAAATCACAAAGCCTCAAAAAGGAGCAGCATTATTGTAATAACATTGTATTAACACCGCATGACGGAAAGTTGCACTCTACCAAGTGCTCTGTACACTTGCTGAGAATTGTTAATTTTGTAGTGTTCGCATATCGAAATTGTGTCATTAACAGAGACTGCAGTTATAAAGTTGATTTCTGATCATCTGTAACAGTGTAAGGATGATTAAACATCAGGTGAAGTGCCGGAGGACTGGAGAGTTGCTAATGTTGTCCCCCTGTACAAGAAGGGTAGTAGGGATATTCCAGGTAACTACAGACCAGTAAGCCTGACGTCAGTGGTGGGAAAGTTGCTGGAGAAGGTGCTGAGGGATAGAATCTATTTACATTTGGAAAAGAATGGGCTTATCAGTGATAGGCAACATGGTTTTGTGCAGGGGAGATCATGCCTTGCTAACTTAATAGACTTCTTTGAGGAAGTGACCAAGTTGATAGATGAAGGAAGGGCTGTAGATGTCATCTACATGGCCTTTAGTAAGGCGTTTGATAAGGTTCCCCATCGTAAACTAATGGAGAAAGTGAAGTCACATGGTGTGCAGGGTGTTCTAGCTAGGTGGATAAAGAACTGGTTGAGCAACAGGAGACAGAGAGTAATAGTTGAAGGGAATTTCTCGAAATGGAGAAAGGTGACCAGTGGTGTTCCACAGGGATCAGTGCTGGGGCCACTGTTGTTTGTGATATACATAAATGATCTGGAAGAGGGCGTAAGTGGTCTGATCAGTAAGTTTGCAGATGACACGAAGATTGGGGGAGTAGCAGAAAGCATAGGGGATTGTCAAAGAATACAGGAGAATATAGATAGACTGGAGAGTTGGGCGGAGAAGTGGCAGATGGAGTTCAATCCGGGCAAGTGTGAGGTGATGCATTTTGGGAGGTCTAATTCTAGAGCAAACTATACTGTAAACGGAAGAGCCTTGGGAAAAGTTGATGAGCAGAGAGATCTGGGAGTTCAGGTCCATTGTACCCTGAAGGTGGCTGCACAGGTGGATAGAGTAGTCAAGAAGGCATATGGTATGCTTGCCTTCATCGGACGGGGTATTGAGTATAAGAGCTGGCAGGTCATGTTAAAATTGTACAAGACTTTGGTTCGGCCGCATTTAGAATACTGTGTACAGTTCTGGTCGCCACATTACCAAAAGGATGTGGAAGCTTTGGAGAGGGTACAGAGAAGGTTTACGAGGATGTTGCCTGGTATGGAAGGTGCTAGCTATGAAGAGAGGTTGAGTAGGTTAGAATTGTTTTCATTAGAAAAAAGGAGATTGAGGGAGGACCTGATTGAGGTCTTCAAAATCATGAAGGGTATAGACAGGGTTGATAGAGATAAGCTTTTTCCCAGGGTGAGGGGTCACGCGTTCAAGGTGAGAGGAGAAAAGTTTAAGGGGATACACGCGGAAAGTACTTTACACAGAGGGTGGTAGGTGCCTGGAACGCGTTGCCAGCAGAGGTAGTAGAGGCAGGCACGGTAGATTCATTTAAGGTGCATCTGGACAGATGCATGAGTAGGTGGGGAGCAGAGGGATACAGATCCTTAGGAATTGGGCGATAGGTTTAGACAGTGGATTTGGATCGGCACAGGCTTGGAGGGCCGAAGGGCCTGTTCCTGGGCTGTAAGTTTTCTTTGTTCTTTGTTCTTTGATTAGGGTGCAAGAGGATGCCTGTGACATAAATAGCATGTTGGCAGCTCAATGGTTTCATGGTCACCATTAGACTCGCTATTAATTCCAAGCTTATTATTTGAGCTAATATTTCACTATCTGCTGTAGAGAAATTTCAAAGCATGCCCCCAGTGCACTAGCTTGGGTCAAATTCACAATCTAACCATCTCCTCTTAACATCCAAAAGTGTTGCTAATGTTGAATCCCTCAGAACCAACACCGTGGCAGGAGGAAACGATAATTGAGTGGGTTGATGGTAAGGAGTTGATCACCACCTTCCTAACACCACAGGAATTATGCTTTGGGCAGGAAGGCCATTTCATCACGCCATTCGTCGAGAACCTTTTCACACTGGAATTAACTCCACTTCTGGCAGATGGGAACACTGGCAGCTTTCCCAACCAGTGAAACTGAGCTGCCTACCTGGCACATTGAAGGAATCTGCTTCAATCAGGCGATGTTTGGGGGCATGGATATGATGCAGCGGCTAGGCACTTAAAGCCAGCTCCCTCCCCTTGCTTCTGAAGCCCCTGTCCCCACAATCCCGTTCTATGTTTTCCTCCACACAGCCCCCTCCCCAAACTGGTATCTCCTGTGCCCACGGCTCCTAGACTTCTCTGTTGCTGTGCAACCAGCAGCCACTGATTGCAGTTGCTGCAGTTGAGGTGGAACGTTACTGCCTGCCAACTAAATTTGGCAGGAAGCTCATCAAGTGACTATTTAACCACCTGACAGGTATAGGATCTGGAGGACTTTCCAGTACATAGTGGAGATGGGGGAGGGAGCTGGCATCCTTGCCATTTCTACACCCAACTAGAATGAAGAAAAAGCTGACATTTCCTCCTTAGGTAACAATGTGTGGAGCTGGATGAACGCAGCAGGCCAAGCAGCATCATAGGAGCAGGAAAGCTTGACTTTTCGGGCCTAGACCCTTCATCAGAAAATTTTCTGAAGAAGGGTCTCGGCTCAAAACGTCAAGCTTTCCTGCTTTTATCATGCTGCTTGGCCTGCTGTGTTCATCCAGCTCTACACCTTGTTATCTCAGATTCTCCAGCATCTGCAGTTCCTACTATCTTTGACATTTCCTCCACTTGTTCAGGATGGAGCTCCGGTGAAAGTGACCCTGCTTAAATGCTTAGTCGGGTATTCCAGATCCTGAGCTCTAGTCAGCTGGAGATATGAGCAGCAACATTAAGGCAAAAGGAATCAAGGAAGCACAAGAAAGCAAAGTGAGAGGAGCTGAAAGTCTGGCAGAAGCAATTGTAGCTGTTGAAGAGTTTACAGGCAGACAATTGAATGAAAGGATTTAAATGCAAGGGTTAACATTTTAAATATGAAGAATTGTAGAAGTAAAATATTAATACGAATCAGCAAGGCGAGGTGTGATGAAAAAGTAAGCTGTTGAAGGGGAAGGTGCTCGTAGCTGAATTTTCATGAGCAGAAGTCCTGGGAAACTGAAATCTGAGAATGAGAAAAGAGTGTCTCCTTTAAAGACTCCTCTATAAAATCTGTGTGGCGAGAGAGGAAGGAAAATATTTCTCCACTCACTGTTTGTGGCAAATTTGCATACATACATAAGTTTTATCACATCCAGCAGGTTTTGCGGAAACTAACAAACTCAGACTGTGAAGATCTGAGGTTGATCCAGGCTGAATTGTGTTAGTTGATCTCAGCGTGGAGCGGTAGAAGGTGATTCACTGTCTCTTGGGCTATGGATGGTCTCCTGTTTCTCACCACTATAAATGCATCTCTTTAAGTAAAGTCATTCAGGCTTAAACATAATTCCATTCCATTCTCGAAGTTTGTCAACACTTAAGATCAAGGTTGTAAAAGAATGGCCACTTTTGTGAACTACTGGTGTATGTCAAGAACTATAGCGCTTGAATAGATTGTTTTGAAAACTCGGTGGAATCTGGGTTAAAATGTATAAGCATAGCAAAAGAAACATTGACAGTCATTGTCTCTCCGGTAAACTCAAGAAAAATCCATAGGTTTCATATATCTGTAAATAATTTGATTCAGATCTTTCTAAGGGGAAATAAAATGACCAATGGAAATAAAAATTTGAGAGTAAATGTGCTGCCAATTTATTGTCACTTAATCTACACATTTTCCTCTGCTGCAGAGGAACAGATTGCTAAAGACGTGTTGAGTTTACACATTCTTAGATTAACACTATTCATGAGAGAGTCAGAGAATTGGTTGTTTTAATTATATTTTTTAAATTATTCTTTCTAATTCATTCTTAGCAATGAAAATATTCTGCATAGCAACAATCTACCAAGTTAGGAGTAAACTTCAGCACTTCATATAGAATCATAGAATCCCTACAGTGTAGAAGCAGACCATTTGACCCACCATTCCCACACTGAATCTCGAAAGAGCAGCCCACCCGGACCAACCCCTGTATCTTATGTCTGTAACCCTATAACGCTGATAAAATATCTTTGTCTCCAGCAGTGATTTTAGGAAATTAATAACTTTTCCAAATAAGTATGACTTTATGTGGAGTTCAAATTGAATAGTGTTCAGACAAAGAAAGTCTTACAAATCAGTCATTTTACATGTTTTGTTTAATTCCTCAGAAACTGCTGGTAATGATGTTTCTGTTAACAATGTATTATTCTTACACGTCCGTCAGACTGAGCGGGGCAGGTGTTGCAGGCAATAATGAGAGTGATAGAGAATGAGCCTGTGTGCGGAGTGGGTACAATGGCAGAGATAAGAGTGTGTGTGAGGTATCAGAAAGAAGATGGTAACACTTACACTGGAAGAATGGAGAAGGTCATTGACCTTCTTCCTACATTGATCAGCATTCATCCAGATGGTTGAGGCTGCACACGCTGGATGACAACCTCAGACCAGTTTGGCATGGCCTGATGTCATGACCTCCACTGCTGGTCCTGGGAGAAGAGGAAGCCCAGTCTATGCACCACCCCATCAAGCAGCACCTCCTGTGTCCTGCCCACAAAGCAGGGTGCCAAGTGTCCTTTCTCTTTCATGTCCAAGGCAAAATGGCGCATGGTAAGATTGGGATAGAATCAGATAAGAGGGAAGCCATAGGGTTGAGGTCAGTGGCTAATGGAATGAGTTTGGTAAGATGTAATGAGAGAATCTATTTACCTTTGTGGCAAAAATCCTTCCAAAAAGCTCAACCCTGCTGGCACTTCATCAAGAAATGTAAGATTCAGCCCAACCGTTCCAAACTCAAAAATTAAAATTCACGTTCGGCTTTAACAGGAATAACTACCAGATTGAGCAGTATGAAATAATCAGAACTTTTTTATAACCAAAGAATTAGTATTAAGAACCATAGAAGCTAAAGTGTTGTATTCATTGTGAGATCTTTATTTCCACCTTTTGCTGAAGGTGATAATTGTTTCTTGCATATTTATTAGCTCATGTAAATTCATGAAGCAAGACATTTATGTTATTATCTGTGTTGCAATTTATGTCACAGTGATATGTAGGATGACAGCAGTATATGTGTGTAACAAGAAGTCTATATACAACAGGTTCTAAAATATCTGATTTCTTGTATCCCGTTTGCTACTGCTTACTTTCAGTTTATTGTCCTGTCTGCAACAACACTCAAATTTGGAGCAGCGATATACTCATATGCAAACTCAAACTCTGAGCAAGCGAACAATTGAATACAGCACTGTGTATATAAGCAAGACAGCAAAATTTAAAAGAACTCGTTGATGATATTGGAATAAAATGTATTCCAACATCATTCAAATAGGTGACTGATTTTATTCTTCTCCTGACTACCTTTCTCTTTTCCTGCCTTCTGTCCTCTGGAGTTATTCGCTCCTTTATGTTACTGCAATCATTAAATATCCTCTATTATCTCACCCATGTGGCCAAGCCTCAATAGCCAGTCATCCACCATGATTGTTGTCAGGGTGCTGAGCAGTGGAGAACTTTGTTGCATCCAACCCTGTTTTCATTCGATAGCCACGGACGTAGGCACTTGGTGTCAGGGTCATTATGGCTGCTCAAGGACTGAGGACAGGAACTAATATTTCCCTTCCCTAATCTGAGATGCAGCTTTCTTAGCTAATAATATTTCCTGAACTTAAGAAACAAATCCATCCATAATCAGATGAGTAACTTTAAGAAGAAACAAAAAAAGGGTTAATTCTCCAAACATGTGCTGACGATAAAAAAATCACATCTACGGACAGCAGATATCTGAAAGTGTGGACAGTATGCCCCTGGTATTTTTCGTTTGCCCTGACAGACAGTAAGGGAATCCAGTGTCAGCACAAACCCAGAAAACGATCCCCAAGCTGAAAGTTAAATGGCAGTGACTTAGCAGCATATTTCTGCGACAACTGACACCACTGTCTATGTCGAGCTCACATTATGAAATCTTTGACATTGTGCAGCTGTTACATCAGATTAGACTGTTCTTTGTCACTCTGAGTGAGTGAGCACTTCTGGTCATTAGCTCAGGTAATTTGGTGAAACATTAGATGAGTCCCTGGAATTGGAAAGGGTGGTGGTTAAGTTTGTGCTGTGGAAAACTTGAGTAGTGTAGTCTAAACAACATAGACTGGAAAAGCCTCTTGAATGGAAAACATTGGCCGAGAGTGAGTCATCCTTCAGCAAGCACATTGAGAGGGAAAAATTGTGTCGACCAGCCGAAACTGCCAAAATAACGAAGGGAAAATAAGCTCGATCATCAATTACACATTTCGAAAGAAAGCAGTTAACTGAAATAAAAACAAATGTACTGGAAATAATCATCAGATTGGGCCGCATCTTTGAATGGAGGAACACTGCTAACGTTTTGAGTCAAACGCGATGCTTCAACAGAACTGTTCAAAAGTGTTCAGAGCAAGAATCATACCTGACTGAAAGCATTAACTCTGTTCCTCTCTCCTCAGGTGCTGCCCAACCTTTTGAGATTTTTCTGTTTGTACTTCAGATTTTCAGTCTCGGCAGTATCTGCTTCTATTAAATCATTTATCTGTCAACCACCCAGGATTGTTTTCATTGAGACACTGAAGAGAACATTGAAAATGCAGACCTTTCTTCATGCATCCGAGAAATATTTAACTCAAAACTTGCTGTTCATTTTGAATGGCTGAACATTGATCATTAAATTAATTCCATTTTAGAGCATTGTCTTGAATTGCAGAAAATTCTAATCCTCTTCATTCTAATTACTTCATTTCGGTTAGAATTCAACTGGAAAAATGAATTGTTCTATGAAACAACATTTGTGAAAGGCTACAGGGAGACTGCATTAGGCTTCACCCAAACTGATGATGTTATGCAGTTCTGGGTGAAGATGTGGGGAGTCTACCTCTGATCTGAATGGGGTCAGATATGTTATCTTAAGCCCTAGATAGTCTTAGTGCTTTATGTCAAATTAGCAACATAACATATAACTTGTTATTATGTAATAAGTTACAGCTTGTTATTAAGCTAAGTACCTCTTCTTGTTAAGACTCATTAGTGTTTCATCATCTCCCACTGTTAATCAAAGAGACCCTTAGACTCAGTGTGGAAAAGAGAATCAATGGCAGACCTCCACCTCAACCGCATGCTTCCAGTGGTTTATTCGATAAACATAAAATAATCATCTCCCATTGAAAAGACATGGAGATTTTGTTGCTAAATTTGTTTCAGTCAGTTCAAACAATTAGTTCAATCAAATTCATTTTTCATCACAAATTGGTCAATGGCCAATGAAATGTTCTAGTTTGTCAGGTTCAAACTGCCTTAAACGCAAAACAAAGCAGTTTTAACTATCTAACTCCACAGTGGTAGGAAAGGCAATGACGAAGAATTTGGAAGCCACAATATTCCTGTCACATGGATCAGCTGTTCAAAAGTCACAACCCAATTCAACCCAGATACAGACATGTGGAGACAGGCAACATTCCCACAAAAAGTGCTGACAACAGAGTGTGTGATAATATTCCCACAACCTCCTCTTATTGCAAACACAGAAATATCTATAAAGGAAATGTTTGTAGATGTTGCACCCAAGAGAAGGACAAGCTTTCATCAATGAAAAAATCTCAGAATATTACAAATGTAAGGAATGAACTACAATCATGTTTTCACCAACATAACTTGGTGAAAAAGAAATCTCCTTGGGATTAGGATATCGGAAACTTCACACATTTTGTTGTTTTATTGCTATGCTTGTAATACGCAGAGAAAACAAGTCAACAGATCTGAAAGATCTGTAGTGTTAATTTTAGAATTATCTGTATCATGTTGATTTGCATGATTCCATCTGATTACTGACAACTTGAACACCCCCAAAGGGTAAATCACATGTTTGATGGAAATAAAACCCAGGAGAAATGGATAAAGGCTGAAGGCTATCAATTCTCTAAACTAATTTGACACTGTTGCACAAAGTCAAAAGCAATCCTAAGGTACCTGTATTCAAAAGCGAAGTTGGTTGCCAAGTACGTTTCAGACTGAATATTTAGGGAAACAGCTGCATAAGGTGTCTAACACAAGCACAGCTGTCTCCAAAACATGAATTCCTTTGTTCACACAGATTTCCTGGTACATCTATTGTTGCTGACAAGGGAAGTCTTATTGTGCAGATCATTAACCAAGGGAGTTTTGTTAATTCCGCTGCCAATTGGAATAATTCTCAGGAAGAGTGGATCCAGTGAACAGTTAAAGCTAGAGAATGAGGCACTCAATCCCCCTCCACCCTCCACTACCCTCATCAACACCCCAGCCCCTGCAATAACAATGGGGCCCAGTGCCATTACTGGAGAAGGGCTGACAATTTAATGAATTGTTAGGCCTGATCTTTTACTGTACTATACGATGTTCTGCAAATATATGCTGCTGGTATTTTGCAGATTTTCTCACCACACAAAGCATTCCAAAAAAGTAGTTTCTGCAGCAGTCTCCAGCCCTCCCTTTAAGAGTAGGCCTTTAGGCCGCTCATCAGCTGGATTATTTGGATGACATGAACACAATGAATTGGGCATTTGTACCTCCAATTAAGTTTGTGAATTGAGAAGGATCCCGATTTAATATGACTACTTATTCATTCATGGGACATGGGCTAGCCAGCAATTATTGCCCATCCCTTGGTGCCCTTGAGAAGGTGATGGTGAGCTGCCTTCTTGAACAGCTGCAGTCCACCTGCTGTAGGTAGGCCTGCCATGCTGGTAGGGAGGGAGTTCCAGGATTTTGACCCAGCGACAGTGAAGGAATGGCAATATATTTCTATAGTGATTGGATCAAGGACCATGTGGATCTCATTGACTACGAGATCCTTGATTGGGGTTGTTAACCTCGGCCAATCAAGGAGCCTTGGCTAACAGATACAAACAGGAGATTCAGCGAGTTTCCTCATTTTAGGGACTGGCTATGACTAAGCTAGTCAGAGTTCATATACTATGCACATGTAAATAAAAGATTACTTGGTGGTGGTGGAACTTGCCTCTTTGGAGTTATTTCAATTTCCAAGCCAGGATGGTGAGTGGCTTGGAGGGGAACTTACAGGTGGCGGTGTTCCCATGTATCTGCTCCCCTTGTCCTTCATGGGTTTGGAAGGTGCTGTCTGAGGAACTTGGTGAGTTTCTGCAGTGCATCTTGTATGTAGTACACACTGCAGCTACTGAGATCAGTGGTAGAGGGAGTGGGTGTTTGCAGATGTGATGCCAATCAAGTGGGCTGTTTTGTCATGGATGGAGTCAAGCTTCTTGAGTGTTATTGGAATACATTCATTCAGGTAAGTGGGGAGTATCCTATCACACCCCTGACTTATGCCTTGCAGATGATGAACAAGGTTTGGGTAATGAGAAGGTGAGTTACTCACCACAGTATTTCTGACTTCTGACCTGCTATATTATATTTATATTGCATGTCTATTGACTTTCTAGTCAGTAGTAGCCCCCAGATGTTGACAGTGTGGGGATTCAGCGATGGTAATGCCATTGAATATCAAACAGCAATAGTCAGATTGACACTTATGGGAAATGCTCATAGCCTGGCATTTGTGTGGTTCTAATGCTACTTGCCACCTGTCAGCAGCTGAAGACGATTGAGCCTAGGACACTACTCTGAGAAACTCCTGCAGAGATGTCCAGGAGCTGAATTGATCTTCAACAACCACAACCATCTTCCTATGTGTCAGGTATGACTCGAACCATCACAGAGTTTGCCGCCTGATGCCATTGATTGCAGTTTTGCTAGGGCTCCTTGATGCCAAATGCAGCCTGTTGTCAAGGGCTGTCACTCTCACCTCACCTCTGGAATGCAGCTCTTTTGTTCATGTTTGAACCAAGGCTGTAATGAGGTCGGGAGCTGAGTGGCCCTGGGGAACCCAAACTGGGCATCACTGAGCAGGTTATTGCTGAGCAGATGCTGCTTGATAGCACAGTTGATTACACCTTCCATCACTTTACTGATAATCAAGAGGAGACTGATCATAGAATCAGAATCCCTACATTGTGGAAGCAGGCAATTTAGCCCATCGAGTCCACACCGATGCTCCAAAGAGCATCCCTTCTGAGCCACCCCCTATCCTATCCCTGTAACCTGCATTTCCTTTTGCTAATCCACCTAGCCTGCACATCACTAGACACCATGGGCAATTGAACGCAGCCAAATCATCTTTGGATTGTGGAAGGAAACTAGACCATCTGGAGGCAACCAATACGGATAGGAGGAAGATGTGCAAACTGTACGTAGATGACAGCTGAGGATGGACTCAAACCAGGGTTCCTGGAGCAGTGAAGCAGCCGTGCTAACTACTGAGCCATCATACCAAATGGCTGGGTTAGATTTATCCTGCTTTTTTGTGTAGAAAACATGTCTGGGCAATTTTCTGCATTGTCAGATAGATACCAGTGTTGTAACTACTTGAAGACCTTGGCTAAGGGAGCGGCAAGTTCTGGACCACAAGTCATCAGTTCTATTGCTGGGATATTGTCAGGGCCCATAGCCTTTGCAGCATCCAGTAGCTGGTGACTGGTGACTGTGATGCTGGGGATCATGAGGAGGCTGAGTAGGATCATCCGCTTGGCACTTCTGGCTGAAGATTGCTGTGAATGCTTCTTCCTTATCTTCGCACTGATGTGCTGGGCTTGTCCATCATTGAGAATGAGGATATTTATAGAACCTTCTCCTCCAATGAATTGTTTGATTGCCCATCACTGTTCACCACTGGACATGGCAGGATCTCAGAGCTTAGATCTGTTGTATAGCTCTCAAAGATTTTGGACTAGATTTGTAGCGCAGATCGTGGGTGTTGGGGTTGGTTGGCTCGCCGAGCTGGTTTGTTGTGCCGCAGACGTTTCGTTACTGTGCTTGTTAACATCCTCAGCGCAGCCTCTGATGAAGCGTCAGTGTGTTAATGAAATGTCTGTTGTATAGCTCTGTCTATCACTTGCTGCTTATGCTGTTTGTCATGCAAGCAGTCCTGATTGATACCTTCCATTTTTAGGGTATGCCTGATGCTGTTCCAGTGATGTCCTCCTGCACTCTCCATTGAACCAGGGTTGAGCACCTGGGTGAGTGGGGAATATGGCAGGCCAATTTTGCTGCTGTTGATGGGCCACAGCACTTCTTGGATGCCCAGTCTTGAGTTGCTAGATCTGTTTGAAGTCTGAGCAATTTAGCACAGTGATAGTGCCACACAACACGATGAAAGATTTTCCCAATGTGAATATGTGACTTTGTCTCCACAAGGACTGTGCAGTGGTTACTCTTACTAATACTGTCATGGATGAATGCATCTGCTACTGGAAAATTGGTAAGGATGATGTCAAATATGTTTCTTCCTCCTTTTGGTTCCCTCACCACCCGCTGTGGACCCAGCCGAGCAGCGATGTCCTTTAGGACCCAACCAGCTCGATCCGTAGTACTGCTGCTGAGCCACTCTAGATAGTGGGCAGTAAAATCCCCCAACCAGAGTACATTCTGTGCCTTTACCATCCTCAGTGCTTCCTCCCAATGTTGTTCAACATTGAGGAGTACTGATTCATCAACTGAGGGAGTACGGTACGTGGTACAAAGAACAAAGAAAATTACAGTACAGGAATAGGACCTTCGGCCCTCCAAGTCTGCACCAACATGCTGCCCGTCACAACTAAGACCCCCTTTCGGGGACCATGTCCCTCTATTCCCATCCTATTCATATATTTGTTAAGATGCCCTTTAAAAGTCAATATCGTATCTGCTTCCATTACCTCCCCCAGCAGCGAGTTCCAGGCACCCACCACCCTCTGCGTAAAAAACCTGCCTCGTACATAATTTTTAAACCTTGCCCCTCGCACTTTAAACCCATGCGCCCTAGTAACCTAGTGGTCAGCAGGAGATTTTCTTTCCTATGTTTAACTTGAAGCCATCGGGCTTCATGAGGTCCAGGGTCAATGTTGAGGACTCCCAGGGCAACTTGCTCATGGCTGCATACCACTGTGTAGTCACCTCTGCTGGGTCTGACCTGCCAACTGGACTGAACGTTTCCAGGGATAGTGATAGTGATAGTGATGTTTGGGACGTTGTCTGTAACATGTAATTCTATTTGCATGACTATGTCAGGCTGTTGCTGGTCTGGGCTGTCAGACGTCTCTCCCAATTTTAACGCTAGCTCCCAGATGTTTGTAAGGAGCATTTTACAGGGTTGACAAGGTTTTTTTCTGCAGTTGTCTTTTCCAATGCCGCGGTCAATACCAGGTGGTCCTTCCGGTTTCATTTCTTTGTTGAGACTTCGTAGTGATACAACTGAGCAGTTTGCTGGATCAATCAAAGGGCAGAACAGATTCAACCACATTGTTGTGGGTCTTGAGTCACAAGTATGCAAACGTGGTATATGGAGTTGATGTGTCCCTCTCCCATCCACCCTTTCTACTGTGGTTCATTCAGCTTTAGGGGGAAAACTGCTGACTGGCAGTTGAAAATCATCCCTGCAGTTCTGGTAGAAATCTACTCCAAGTTTCTCAGTAGTTTCAGTGAGCTTTATAAAAATTGAAGTCTGCTGAGAGCTTGAGAAACAACTTTTCCAATCCAGCTCTGTGCCAATGTGATCGCTGTTCTGTACCAATGTGATCATTTATACTTATGGGACCATTCTCCCTCATTTACAGGCACTGAAAACCTGAGTAATAACTGAAGTGCAGTTCCATAACGTTATCACTTGTCAAACTAAATTGCTGGATGAAATTATTTCTATTCAGCTGTAAAGTCAATGTGGTTCAATTGTTCACATGACAGTAAGTTCAAATTGCATTTGCCAGTTAATAGAAGCTATCTTTTCTGAAGTAAGTTGTTTTGTGGGTGCACAACAGGAGCAAAATTGTTAGAAAATTATGAGAGTAAGCCTTAGGTATATTATATTGTTCTACCCTATATTTTCCATCCACACTGAGTTTAAACTTGCTGGTGAAAGTTTCATTGAGCATCATTCCTATCACAGTGTCTAATATCCAATCTGCGGTGAGTTTTAGCAAAACATTTCCCTTCTTTATGCTGATTGGGATACCATATCTGATTGGATACGTGATAACTTTGACCATGCAGGGTTTCACAACTCCTCTCCTCAAAAGTCAAACATTCAATATTCAGATGGCACCAAGGACCAATTGATGGTGCACTGACATGGATTCCACACTTATGCTTCAAATTTAAATGGAAACCATTTCATAGCAAAGTTAAAGTTATCGCGTAACTGCATATTTCTACTTCACTTTACTCGAACTTTCATTGAATTCATTCGATTGAAGTTTTCAGTGACAATGTTTAAAACATTGTCACCATCGTCACATCTGTGCTGGAACAGCAACAATCTGCATAGCTTGTCTCATATCTATACTCATTTTTGGTGCTTGTTAAGTCATCCCTTCAGTCCTGGTTGTGACCTATTTTGTGGTGTCACCACGAGTTTAAAACAATATCCTGTCAAATAGCTTTCTTTTTTACATGATACCAATGTTTTCCAGAGGAGGATACTTATCCTCCTGTTTTGGAGAGGGCGTAATAAGTGTTTCTATAATTGCTATTTATTCCGTGTAAGAGCACTTTAGTTACTGTGCACCATTTTGATCTTTGTCCAAGTCAAGGTTGTTTTTCACTGTTCTGTTATGAAGTCCTTGTTCACATTAATGAATGTCTCTCACATTTAACCTACATTAGATTAGGTTTGTCAATGCCTATCACTCTAGACAGAAGGAAATGAAGCTCAGGATAATTAGTGATTTATTATAATTCTTTTTATCAGGCAATTGTTGAAGTTGTGCATGGTATCTATTCAATGGTTCAATCAACCTAGAGTTTACTTATATGTATACAATTCAATTTTAATGAAAATATACCCAAAGGTAACTCATATATTGTAGTATTTTAATTGAATTACATCGAGTATTGTGTCAAAAACATCATATGTGGAAAAGGAACTGAAAACTTATTTTTAAAGTCATTTTCCAGGGTCAGGAAAAAGGAGTAACCTTCTGTGCCAAGATAACAAGCATGGGGCTGGATGAACACAGCAGACCAAGCAGCATCATAGGAGCAGAAAAACTTGACGTTTCGGGCCTAGACCCTTCATCAGAAATGGGGGAGGGGAAGAGGGTTCTGAAATAAATAGGGAGAGAGGGGGAGGCGGATAGAGGATGGATAGAGGAGAGAATAGGTGGAGAGGAGGCAGACAAGTCGAAGAGGCGGGGATGGAGCCAGTAAAGGTGAGTGTAGGTAGGGGGGTAGGGAGGAGATAGGTCAGTCCAGAGAGGACGGACAGGTCAAGGGGGCGGGATGATGTTAGTAGATAGGAGATGGGGGTGTGGCTTGAGGTGAGAGGAAAAACAGGTTAGGGAGGTGGAGATGAGCTAGGCTGGTTTTGGGATGCGGTTGGGGGAGGGGAGATTTTGAAGCTTGTGAAATCCACATTGAGGCCATTGGATCTCTGATACAACCTTCTGTGCCAGTCTTTTTTAGTCCAGTTAAAAAGTAGTAACATATTTTTACTGATGATCAAAAGGTGTTCTTCATTTAAAGATAGAGCAGGCTTTTTACCTGTTAAACCCGTGAAATATAGTAAAGATGTGATACCAGATGTAAGGCCTTTGTTCAGTTACTTGTACAGACAGGATTGGTGCTGGGTCCACTGTTGTTCATCATTTACCTAAATGATTTGGTTGAGAATATAGGAGGCATGGTTAATAACTTTGCAGATGACACCAATATTGGTATATTGAACAGTGTAAAAGGTTATCTAAGAATACAATGGGATCTTGATCAACTGAGCCAGTGAGACGAGGAATGGCAGATGAGGTTTAACTTAGATGAACGTGAGGTGATACACTTTGGTAAGACAAACCAGTGCAGGACTAACACAATTGATGGCCAGGCCCTGAAGTGTGTTGCCGATCAGAGAGACCGAGCAGTTCAGGTACATAGCTCCTCGAAAGTGGCACGACAGGTAAACAGGGCAGTGAAGAAAGTCTTTGGCATACTTGCCTTCATCAGTCAGAGCATTGAATACAGGAGTTAGGACGTCACATTATGGCTGTGCAAGACGTTGAGAAGGCCACACTTGGAATACTGCATACCATTCTCATTGCCTTGCTACAGGAAGGATGTTATTAAACTGAAAATGGTGCAAAAATGATTTTAAAAGATGTTACTAAGACTAGAAGGTTTGAGTTATAGGGAGAGGCTGGATAGGCTGGGACATTTTACCCTGGAGTGTAGGAAGCTGAGATGTGACCTTATAGAGATCTGTAAAATCATGAGAGGCATGGATAGCGTGAATAGCCAAGATCTTTCTCCTAGGGTAGGGGAGTCAAAAACTAGAGAGCATAGGTTTAAGGTGAGAGGGGAAAGATTTAAAAGGGACCTGAGGGGCAACTTTTTCATGCAGTGGGTGGTGTGCGTATGGAACAAGCTGCCAGAGGAATTAGTAGAGGTGGATACAATTACAACATTTAAATTACATTTGGACAGGTACATGGATAGGAAAGATTTGTGGCCAAAGCAAGCAAATGGGACTAGATTAGTATAGGAAACCTGGTCTGCATGGATGAATTGGCCTAATAGGCTGTTTCTGTGCTGGATGATACCTTGACTCAACAACACACATGCACTTAAAGGGTAATTGTATCCAGTACAAAGGAATATAAGAGAATATGTACAGTTTAGAGTCCTTTGGGTGTCATTAAGATGTTACATTTTAACCCGAGATCGAGGCTACTTTGTTGGTTTCTTGGAGACAATCAGCTTTAATAAATGTTGCAGTTATTCATAAAGGAGGCAATTATTTTCAGGCTGGTAGTGCAGTAGACATTTCATCTCCAAAATGTGGAAGTTCTCATAATGGAGTAAGTCAACCAGGAGATAAGGATTCCCTTAACTTTCTCATTGGGCATAACTGACTGATTTCATAGCTTTGGAGAAAATAATACTTTCTATTCAGACTAACTTTGGTCTAAACCACGTTGGTTTCGTTGATCTCGACCCCAATAAGTGTAGGTCAGGTGATCACTACTGCCATTTTCAGTCAGTGATCAGGTCCTTTTTTAAAAACACCATTCCCCCCCATGGAACTACCCCACCACCAACACCCTCCTCCTCCTCCACACCACCTCCCCCACCCACTCCACTATTAAATCAGCCACTGGAAATCAGAGATCAATAATCCATAATTCACATCATTAAGAGCTGAGCTTTTAAGACGGTGTCTGTGCCAGGAATCCTGGGAGGTTCTGCCAGTGGCAAACACTTCTGCCTATGGCAAGTGGGAGAGTGCAGCATTGGTAGTGAGTTTGGTAAGATAGGGTCATAAAATTCACTCAGGTTTGGAAAGAGAAAGTCGCCAAGAAACTCACTAAAATTGATACTTAGCCAACTTGCGGTAAAATTCAGACCAAAGTATTTAAGCTCCACATGAAAAATCTATTCAATGGACTATATTTGGCAACAAATGCAAGTCACTGTCCAGCAATTGCTTTGTCATAATGGATAGATGGTATGATTAAACATCATATATAGATTGTTAAAATTGGCTCCGAAACGCATGCATCTGAGCAACCATTGAGGTATGGTGGATGGAGTGCCCAGAATTGTCTTATAGTAATTATTAAAGCATTGCATTTCCTAGTGTGCTTTTGCAGCTAGAATTACTTTTCAGTAACTCCAGTGGACCGAATCAGGATGATATGCTTTACATTCCTGACTATGTTTGAGTGAAATGTGTTGGAATTGTGAATTTGCTGCCAAGGAAATTATTTACAAGTCATCAGATAACAGTTAATAGGTGCCAGCTTATGAAAAGGTAACACAAGTTCATCAGCATGATATGAAAAATTGAAACAAAAGATAACCCGCAGCTGGAGCATCATGGCTTTCTGTTAGTCCTATAATTAAGCATTTTCCTGCTTAAAATAATTTTAAGGTATTGAGCACTGTCATTAAACAGCCAATGTAAATACACCAGGATTTTTTATTGCTTTGACCTACTATCTTGCAATACTACAGGGAAGGAATCAGGTTTCAGAGCACTGCACATTCTGCACGTATGTTTACTATTTGTTTTTCCACCAAATGGAATCATTTTCACTTGCTAAATTCCACTTGCCAGCAGTATTGGGAATTGTTTTTACAGCTTTTAAATGTGGTAGAAAGTGTCTTTAGAAGAAAATATGGAACTTACTGCAAAAAATATTTCATTTAAACAAAGTTAGAGTCATTTTCATAGCTTCCTTTCCAACTTCAAAACATTCCAAAGTACTTCACGGCCATTGCTTTATGAAGTCTATCTGCTGTTTTGTTGGTGGAATTGAGACAATTTGCACACAGCAAGATCCTACAAACAGCATTTTGATAAAGGAGCAGGAGCCTGTCTTAACAGCATCATTCCAGAGGGTAATATTCACCAGGATTCACTGTTAGAGAGTGTCATGGGATCTTTTATATGCACCCCTAGAGATCAAACAAGGTTTCACGTTAACAAAATAGTCACTGCGCCGTCTGGGAACATTAACATTTTATCAAAAGGTGACACTTCCAACAGTCATTATTGTGCTGAGGAATCAGCATAGTTTTTTATCCCCAGGACTCTTGAGGGGATTGTAAACCCAAAACTTTGTGCCTCAGAAGCATTTCTTACTGAAATCAACAGTAATAAAAAAATTATCAATGTAAGATGGGCTGACAACTCGCTATCATCTATTTTCCTCTGTCATACAAAGTCAAAACCTCGCCCAAATACAAATGGTAATGGTACAATGGGTATTGGTGTGACTGAGCCATTCAGACTAGCAAGATGACAGGTATGACTTCAACTCAGCTCAACTATCTAACCCCAGTGGTTGATCTGCTACAATTGGCATCAGTGTCCCTGGACTAAATTTTCAAGGAAACCTGCAAAAGAATCCTCACTCTCTACCATTATTCAGACCCTCATGTCATCATGATGCTTGTGTACAAATATGCCTCATAGGCAAGATCGAGACCAAGTTAAAACTAAAGAAACAACACAATTTGCCATTAAAAATAGTTTGTGAAATGTTGGCTCAGCCCTTAAATTGAACAGGATAAATCCCTCATTAGAAATGGAATAAGTATTGACTTAGTAAGTAAACATGGCTTAGAACACTAAGGTTTCACAGGAACTGTGGAACTCTTATCTGTGGAATGCATATAGACAGGGATGAATCATTTAATGAATAATGTCAAACCAATGTCCTGAAGTTTGGCTTAGTCTGTGGTCAGAGAAGTTTCATATGCTTACCTTGGAGAATACCCGCCTCCACCACTTCCTCTGGCAGCTCATTCCATATATGCAACACCCTCTGCGTGAAAAGGTTGCCCCTCAGGTCCCTGTTAAATCTTTCTCCTCTCACCTTAAAAATATGCCCCCTAGTTTTGAACTCCCCTTCCCCCAGCCTCTGACACTCCAGGGAAAATGCCCCAGCCTATTCAGCCTCTCCCTATAGATCACCCCTCCAATGCCGGCAACATCCTTGCAAATTTTTCTGAGCCCTTTCAAGATTAACAACATCTTTCCTATAGCTGGGAGAAACATTTGATAGCGTAGAGGTGGGAACAATTGCGACATTGAAGAGACATTTGGACAGATACATGAATAGGAAAGGTTTGAAGGGATATAGTCTAAAAACAGGCAAACAGGACAGGTTGAGCTTAGGAAACCCGGTCAGCATGGACAAGTGGGCCGAAGGCCTTTTTCCCTGCTTTATGATGGCTGTTATTCCATTTCTCCAGATATTCTATTAATTTCCCACTGAAGTTGTAGCAGTGTCTTGGATCACAAAGTGTATCCAAGAGGTTCTTTGGATTTGGTTAAATATAGTTAGGAGAAGACTCAACAACGGCAATTTGCTTAAATATGAACATTTATTAAGTAATAATAATAATAAAATGGAAAAGAAAGGAAGAAAAGCAATAAGCCTCATGGCCTTCTAACTGATGGGGACCCCTTGATCGACGGCTGGTCTGGAGGCTTAGGTTCATTCCTGACACTGTTGCGATCCCAGTCCGAGGTGAAGCTCAATGACTCAGAATGAAGCTTTTGCTCTGGTACAGTGTAACAAACAGCAAGTACAGAGAAATAACTACAGAAAAACACATTTATTGTGCCGTCTTCGGCATGTACAGGAATGTCCACGGGAATCATTCAAGGTCATACAGCTATCAATTTTAGCCCGTCCTGTACAATCCACCCCGATAATATTAGACAGCGCAAGTTACAATTGCAAATGCAGGCCCAAATCAGCAAAGCTGCACCAGAACTGTAATAAGAGTGTGTAACCTATACCAGAAAATTAAAACTACAGTTGAAATAACTATCAGTCATACAAATAATATAACAATAGGGTGTATCATCAAATTAATGACTGCAGTGGCCTTTGGGGATCAAGCCTTAAATATATCCCACCAGTGATATATGCTTAATGTCGCGATGGAATCAGCAAGTCTTCTTAACTACCCACCCTCATATGACATGGCATCTTCCATTCGATGTATATTTCGTCCCCTTGTCACTAATTCCTGACTAATACAGGCATTTTGATGGCAGAATTGTTCCAACCAAGTCAGTTTGATAAGTGCTGGAAGGTTCTCTTCCCCAAAGGTGGTACGGGAGTGCTGTATATTGTACCATTTTCCTAATTGATTTGATCTGTCAACTTGGGGAACATAGATAGTGTATATATCCTTATAACAATGGTTAACTGGAGGATCCTTTCAGATACCATCTCAATAAATGGTGTGGAAACTGGTAATACAGGCCTGATTTTGTCCTGTCTCATGAATGGCTGTGTACTTATACGGAACTAACTACCATGTTCATGTTCCTGCAGAAGGTTCAAGGGAGCACAGTTCAAACACTGGGGTGTGGAACAGACGCACCATCCCAAATGGCTACCCTTGACAATCAGTCTCATTGTGAGTTTTATTCATCTCATCAATCCACTGTCCTCTCATCTGTGGCAGCCACAATTGCTGGCCAAACAAATGAGGGAGAGTAATAAAGTTACGCCAATTCTGCACATGGGTCGTGTTAATAACGTTCATAGTAAAGTTACAGCCACTTACATTTCAGGTATGTTACAGATTCGGTTTGATCAGTAATTGTCATCTGGCAAATTTGAACAAATTCACCCAATAATCACTGTGGCCTGACAGAGGTGTTCATTCCAATTCTGCTCCTAACAACTGGTGAGTAATTTCATGGAACATGCAAACCATATAATTATTGAAATTATTCTATTGTAGGCTCGAGTAAAACTGTTTCCATCCCATTCTATTCAATTGTTTCATCGCATTATACCAGATAACCATCCAGATAACATATTTCTGGTTTGCCCTCAGTACCACACATTTCGCAGACTAATGGCATCACTAGTCATTTTTTGTATCTTGTTTTGCAAAGTCTCAAAGCCCATGGTATTTAATGCTCCAATGCCTGTTCTAATATCCTAATCTTGTACCAAGCCCCCGCTCTAGGCTGGTCTTCTGCAGTCACATAGTTAAAGGTTTGTCTTTACACCCTGGGGGTTTGACTCATATTATACCTGTATCATGAGATTAAGTATATTGCGAGATACAACCACTTTGGTGCACGTTGAGTGGAGCACAGGCCATCCCTAATTGTTGTTGACTAGTTTTCTGGACAGACCATATCCATGTCCCATTCACTATTTCAGATGCATTGGCACAACCATGCCATTGACCCACAAATAACATGGTTGTTATCGTCTCATTTATCCTTTACAATGTATTTGCATTATTCTTTATCCAGTGCAATAACCAGGTTCTATCCATTAACTGTGTAGTTGTGTTGTACATCTTACAAGCCACTTCTCTTTGCAATGTAGTTTGCAGGTGTATTGCATGTCCTTTAAATATGGTAAATGTACCCCGTCCCCATGCTGCCCATAATGCACACACCATAAAGGTAACGGTTGTGTCCAATGACACATCAATGTCCCAGTCGATGAGTAAAGTTGCCCCACATCCTGTTAGTCTCTCATGCTGTCCACACCATATCTGCACACCAACCATGTCAATCCGCTGTCCAAGTTAACTGACAAGTCATTCCACAGCAGCAATCATCCATCATAAATTCACATGGTTCGGTGAAGAAATCATATCTTATCAGTATACAATCTTTGATAACTCAATGTCTTTTCATTAATTTCCATCTGTCTATACACTCTGGTGCTTCCTGCCCTGTTATCAATACCCAATAGGTATCACCTTGTCCATGGGCAAATATCTCACCAGGCTTGGGTGGATGTTGTTTTGGTGGTATGCCCACACTTTTCCCCTTCTACAAAGATCATTGAATGTTGAAGGTTCATTAGAAGGATGTAACTGGCCGCTTCATTAAAACATTCTATTCGTGGGTGTCCCTCCTTTCAGAGGCCGATTATTCAGATTATACAAAGCCTGTGGCAGCACTTTGAGCCACCCCTGTAATGTATGATTAGGGGTCAATAATTGAATTTGTTGTTTTATGAATCCATTCATTTATTCTACAAGGGCAGCTGCTTGAGGGTAGTAAGGAATATCAAACATCCAATATATCCCATTGTCTGCAGCCCATTGTTGCACCTGTTGACCTATAAAATGTGATTCATTATCTATGTGTATTTCTGATGGCTCACCATTGTAGGATATCAACTGTTCTAGGCTCTTAACATTGTGACTCTGATTAGCCTTGCTGGTCGGGAAAGCTAACATTAGCCCACAGTAAGTGTCTACCATAGTTAACAAATATTGATATCATTATTGTAACGGTAATGGGCCAACATAGTCAGTCTGCCAGATTTGAGCAGGCCGATCTCCCCATTTGACTTGTGCCATTGACTTTTTCAGCAATTATACATGTTTTACCTTTTGATATATTTCACACCTGCCAATGGCTTCTTTCACTAGATCGGCGGGTAAGTGTAAACCTCAAACTCTTGCCCACTGCAGAGTGCCATGACACCCTGAATGTCCTGACTTTTTTTTTGAGCCCATTTTCCAGTGTGATACTCTTTGGATGCATCTTCAACTATTCTGGCTTTTACCATTCCGTCAACAGTATTCTTGTGATCAGCAGATTCTGAACCATCCTTCATATGGGCGTCAACATGGTACACATTAATTTTCATGTGCTGTGCCTTTACCCATATTTGTTTCCAAAGTTCTGGTCCTTACAGGGGCTTTCTGGCTATCTTCCAGTCATGTGACTGCCACGTTGGCATCCATACAGCCATTCCATTGGCCACCGACCATGAGTCAGTATGAATGTGCAGGCACTGGCTCTCTTCTTCTAATGCTAGGACACAGCTACTAATTCATTGTACTGGCTCGATTCCCCCATCTCCTTCACTATGGGTAATCGCCTGTGTGGAGGGATTTAGCACAGTCGCTTGCCTTCACCTTCGGCCATTCTTCAAGGTGGCTGATCCATCAGTGAACCAAGCACAGTGAAAAGTGTCGGGCAGCTATTCAAACAGAACACCCCATTGAATGGGCGATGCGGGTATGGCCAGGTCAAAACTCAAGAGTTTGTTCACCTGGTGGGTATTCAACTACTTGTTCATGGAGTTTGGCAACCCTTTCCTTTCCCTTCTTGGCTCAATCATTTATATACTATTTCCATTTTGCAATGGAACTTTGTTGGGCTCTACATAACTTGTGGGTTGCAATTTCAGATAAAATCCACATCAGAATTGGTAACTCAGGTCTGAGGAGCACTTTGCCCTCGCCCATCTGCCCTTCAGGTTCTACTCGGGCCCAGAAGCAGGCCAGAAGTTGCTTTTCAAATGGTGTGCATATCAGAGACTTTGACAGAGAAATTAAACTAGATTTACCGATGAGCCCTTTCCCTATGGGCTTACAAATGCTTCCACCACTCATGTGTTTATCCAGATTCCTTTTGAAAGCTGTTACTGAATCTGCTTTCACCACCATTAAATACAGTGCATTTCAGCTTATAGCAACTGGCTTTGCAAAAGTATTTCTTCCTATCTTGATGCTTTTTTTTTACTGATCACTTTAAATCTTTGTAGTCTGGCTGCTGATTTTGCTGTCATGGAACTAGTTTATCTTTATTTTTTCTATCAAGGACATTATTGATTTGGGGCATCTCTTTTAAATCTATCCTTAACCTTCCCTGTTATAAGGAGAACATCACCAGCACATCAATTCAGTCAATCCCTGATCCCTATCCTGCATCTCGAATTATATTCAAGTAGATCTTTTCTCCATGCTTTTCTAAGTAATTACATCCCTTCTATAGTGTTAGTGCAAATTGGATCCAATATTCTAGTTGACCCCTAACCAAAGTTTTATAAACAACAACAACAAAAAAAAAGTTGCTGGAAAAGCTCAGCAGGTCTGGCAGCATCTGTGAAGGAGAAAACAGAGTTAATGTTTCGGGTCCGGTGACCCTTCCTCAGTACTGAATGTTTTATAAAGGTGACTGTCCTGCTTTCTTCCATGTCTCAATTTATCAAGGCAAGATCTTTACAAACTCTGTTGCATAGGATAATGGTTCTGAAAGAGTTAATGTTGAAGCTACACTAAGCTCCGCCCAATCTGATGATGTCACACAAACTTTGAATGGAGAAGAAACAGACTAGCATGAGATCCAAATGGATGGAGACCTGCCTAGTGAATGTAATATGTACTTATTGTTATCGTGTAAGAAACTACATTCTTGTTATCAAGTCAAGAGCTCCTTCTCATCAAGTCTCAATATTAGTTTATCCTCAACCAAAGCTAATCAGGTACCCTCTTAAACTTAGCCTACAAAGGAGGATTGAATTAACCTAATTGTACCTTTAGATTAAAAGAGTAGAAAGGGGAATTGACAGCTCTTCCATCACTGTGGCAGTGTCCCTACCGCTGAAGTAGAAGGCCTAGGTTCAGTCTGACCTGCTCCAAAAATGTGTAATAACATCTCTGAACAGGTTGATTAGCAAATATCTAGTGATGAGAATTGCATCATCATTCCAGACAATGGTATTTTGATTTGACTTTCTTAAGTCTCCATTCTATTTCTAAATGTTTTCATGAAACATTTGATTTCGCTCTTGTTATAGTGCCCCACCTAGGGGCTGTTTAACTTGATTAATAGTTTCTTTTAAAATAGCAGAAAGAGGGATTAGTGGCAGCACTCTACCCAACCATAAACCACCTTTGGTTGACACGGCAGCTTCCTCAACTTGTAATCTTCAAACATTTATTTATCATGTCTGTCTGTTCTTGCACTCCTTTTAACACTGGACCATTTAGTTCATGTTGTGGGCTGAATCTTTTTTATTGACTAGGTAAGGTTGCATTGAGTTTTTCACCATGAGGCCTTGCATGATTTCTCACTGCATCTTTTCAAACTTGCCTCATTAACGTCCTACCCTGCTGCTATGCCATCCCTCTCACCTGATTCTACCACCAGCTTAGCCCTTGTCATTCCCGGAACAGCATGGCACTTGGCAGATAACCAGCAAAAGATGGTCAGCGCTGCATCTGTGTCATATTTAAAAGGCTGCTGTCCACCTTGACAAGTGCTAGAAATCCAGCCTTGCCCCATGTTGGCAAAATAATGGTGTAGCAGCCACAAAGCCACTTTACCCAGGCCACGGAGGCTGACATTCATTCACACAAGCAACCTCATTCTCTCACCCTAGTAACTGTCTGAATACCTGGTCATACAGTTTACCTGTCCTTAGCTACATCCCATCGAAATGCTCTCTAAAACACTGCAACTCTGTCCCCAACTAGACACCCACATCTTATTGTTGGCCACTCAGGGAACATTACCTACTGGCAAACATTCAGACAATTTCATACTTGAGCTTTCATTTACAGCCAACAATATCAAGCACAAACAAAACCAATAGAGGCTGTGGTTTGTCCCCTATTGCAAATCAAATGTTGGCATCATAGTCAATGATGGTCTACTGTACCCAGCTCTCACTGTTTCTAGTCTGCCCCTGTCTGGGTCTTAGTGCCTGATGTAACTAAGCTCTTTCTTGCTGCTCCCCACTGTCCTCAGCCTCTTCCTTGGAAGGCTGCTCCCATTCTCCAAGTTCCTCAGATCAATCTCATCACCTCATTGCTTGCTATAATGGTGCAAGATGATATGACTCACCATCCCCTGTCCCACATCCAGACCAGTCTAAGCAGCAGAAGTACATCCCCAGCATCCCCTAACATCTGCTTCATCATTTTCCCTTTTACTCTCACGTCCCACTTCCATCCATCTCCTCCCATACAGGCTGTCCACATTCAACTTTGCCTGCATTTATTCTTCCTGCCTTTGAGCCCTGACATTACACCTTAACAATCCCCACTCTGCTCCTCTGCATTCCCCATTTTGGGCCCAGTGTAACGGTCACTGTCAATAACACTCCATCCCATAGCTTGCCATGCTCCCCAGAGCTGTTCCACCTACCCTGGTTCACCTTGAGCTTCCCCAGTCTCACCTCCTCGTTCCCAACCAGAGACATGCTTCTCTGTGTGTCTTACATCACGATGTTCCATACCTCACAGCACCATCCCCACCAACCTCAGATAGATCCCTCCTGACAAGAAGGACAAGCAGCCTGTGTGTGCTATAAAGAGCACATCAATATGGCAGCACTGATTGCTTTTGGCTCAGGTTGAATTGCCAGCAGACTAAGAGGTCTTGCATGGCCAGGCAGGGATACCGTGAGCATGTTGGTAAGTGCTAAGTGAGTGACCTCTAAGAGAGCATGTGTATAGCCCTGACGAGCAGCCTGATCCAGTGCATACACAGGTACCTGTCCATGCCTGCAAAGTGTCCTTACAGCAACATTGTTTGCTTGTTGCTACTGCGCCCTGCCTGACACTTCTGTATTTCCCAAACATCCTGCAAGTGGATGAGAGTGGTACCATGAGGAACTTCGAGATAACAAGGTGTGGAGCTGGATGAACACAGCAGGCCAAGCAGCATCACAGGAGCAGGAAAGCTTGACGTTTCGGGCCTAGACCCTTCATTAGAAATGGGGGAGGGGAAGATGGTTCTGAAATAAATAGGGAGAGAGGGGGAGGCGGATAGAAGATGGATAGAGGAGAGGATAGGTGGAGAGGAGGCAGACAAGTCAAAGAGGCAGGGATGGAGCCAGTAAAGGTGAGTGTAGGTGGGG
>JAHRHZ010000248.1:70452617-70464061 GCA_024137785.1 Ginglymostoma cirratum
ATCTCTTTGACTTGTCTGCCTCCTCTCCACCTATCCTCTCCTCTATCCATCTTCTATCCGCCTCCCCCTCTCTCCCTATTTATTTCAGAACCCTCTTCCCCTCCCCCATTTCTGATGAAGGGTCTCGGTCTGAAACGTCAAGCTTTCCTGCTCCCGTGATGCTGCTTGGCCTGCTGTGTTCATCCAGCTCCACACCTTGCTATCTCGGATTCTCCAGCATCTGCAGTACCTATTATCTCTAACCCATGAGGAACTTCTCCCTGTTTGTCTTCCCACAATGTATCATTTCACAATCTTCTGTATGTTTAGTATTTAGGAGAAATTTGAAGAAGCAAATATAATACAATTAATAGGAATTAATTGGATGGAGGCACTAAAAATAACAACATCTTAAATAATGCATTGATTCAGTAACTATATGGAAAGCATTGTTGACGTTATTATAGGAATTTCTAGTGCAAAACCTAATCTAGTTTATTAAAATATCAAGATTAAAATATATGTAAGACTATTGATTATGATTTGCATATTTTAAACAGCGAAGGTTAGTCATTGTAAAACAATTATAAATTTATATGTAATAGAAAAGAAACTCCAGGCATCATTGCAGGCAACGTTATCAGTCACAGGTTTAGTAGCAGCTAAGTACATATACACAAGAAGAAATCGAGACCCAAATTTTCCATTCACACGTCCACAGTGGCAAGTCAAGACACATAAAAATTAATATAATCGTAACCATGCCCAGCCGCAAGTGTTAGTGTGGAGACAGAAAACAATCATATCATCTCACATATATGAATGAAATGGTTAAGATGTTAGAAAACCAAATAACCTTTCACATCATTTTAACATCAACTATGTAAAAATTCAACTTTAATTGCTTTGATCAAATTCTGCCACTCTACTTAACATCAGGGAGAGTGCAAAAACCAAATGCCATTTACAAAGTTTTCTATAGCTCTATACTTCCTGTTCGAGAAGTCACCATGAGCATTTTGCAGTTCATGTATGGGTTTCCACTCATCTAGCTCAATTTGTTTGGTTTTGCTCCTTGAAAGTTCCTAGCTACTCAGGAACATAAATGTGAAATCCATGCTTGACTCAGTTGCTCCCTATGAAACACTTTGAGATATTTTCAGTATTAAAGGCACAATATAAAAGTAAGGCTGGCATTAATATCACGTCTTCCACAACATCGGGAGACCACAAAAGTTCTTACAGCCAGTAAAGTACATTTTTTCAAAGTGTAGTCACTATTATAATATGGGAGTATTACAATATGTGGAAACTGTTGTAATATAAACAGCAAGGAAAACCACATCAGGTCGAACAGAATCTGTAGAGAGAGTAGCAGAGTTAATATTTCCAGTTTAACATGAGTCTTCTTTGGTATTCTGCAGAAATAGGAATTACTGTTCACACCACATTAATGAATAAAGCAGATGAATCACAAATGGGAAATCTTGCAATCTGAACCAGCCTGCATTAAACTTGACTCGTCACTTTAGAAACCTCAAGCTGGCTGTTTGAGAAAATAATGGAAAATGAATTGGGAGTGGTCTCATTCAACTACTTCTATGGAATGGCCAAGGATACTGGTTCTGGTTAGTCAAGGCTTGCTGAGATATTTTTATGGAAGGATAATCTTAGGCATCAACCTAAGCAAGATAGTACACTTCACACTGCAAAATAAAATTAAGAAAATTAACTATTTAAAGAAGAAACTGCAAGCATAAGGCAGAAATGCCACTCTACCACATTACATTACCTTAATAGTACAAAAAGAAACAAAAGAAGATTTTTGGTGGATGTCCTTTCTGATCATTGCTTCCATGACTGGAGATGGAATCAAGTTGTGAGTAAACATTTGGAGAATGCACAACTGCAACAGCTGTTAGGACCATCTAAACCCAGCTGGTAAGAGACGGGTCTCCATTATCTAATCTTTAATTCCCTACTCTGCATAAAATAAAATGTTGTGTCTATGTTTTAATAGAGGGAGGAATACAACTCCAACAGCTGAGAAACTCTATTCCTTAAGACTGAGCATTTCCACCAAAACAGCATCTGGGGTGCACACACACTAGTAGCAGTTGCTAGCTCAAAGTGTCAAACAGTGTGCAATGCTGATTTGTTACCAGTGGTGCTATTTTGAAGCATAATGCTGTAGCTAACAACCTCTCTTAACCTTGCACAGCTGAACCAGCATTTAGCAACAAGACTAATCCCCCCTCACCTCACCCTCGTCCCCACCACCCAGTGTAAATTGAGGGAATCACCATCCACTTTTAGATGAGGTGCTTCGTGATTCTTGAGTGCTATTCCTGCAATTATCAATGTGTCTGGTGGTTTCTAGTGTTGTTTGAAGTTGCTAAAGTCTGAAGGCAGTGATGTGAGTGCAGATGCTGCAGGGCTTTTCTTGAAATAAAAATACTCGCTCCAAAACAGTTTTCATCTGCCCTTGGCATCCAACATGACTGGGTGGACAAGCAGAAAGAATACGGAACAGGAAAAACCTCTGGAAGAGGGAGGAAAAAGAGAATGAATAGGATTCCTAACAGGAGGTCACCTCCACCAAAATGTTGAGGAGCCAACTCTCCCTGAGGAACCTTGGTGAGGAACAATGCATCAAATATCTTCATTTTACTAAGGACTTTAGCATTAGATCTGCTACTGACTGCGACTACAACTTCAGAACAGAGCAAGAACAACATTTCCAACAGCTGTGAATGTTGCTGTGGCAATGACCATATTTCTATCTGATTGTTTCTCATTGAGCAGGAAATATTTCCAGAGCCTTAGAGTTCACTGTCCACTGTTGCACAGGGGAGGTCACCGAGGTGCTTTATTTCAAGAGAGTTCAAGATATTTCATTCTTTCTCACCAGAGAGAAAACAGATGGAGAAAGTATGTGGCTTTGTGAGCATTCCCCGTGGTGCACAGTGATACATTGGGGCTGTGCAAGTTAATTCAGAGATATTCCCTAACCAAGAGGGATTCCATTCTCCGAACGAGAGGCTGATGTGACTATCTGAAATAAATGGTGCAGGCTACTACCCTGTATCCTGATGACTGCTATGATGTTTGCTGCACCTTCTATATTTGAGTCATAACATGTAACCACAGTGTGGCTACTGGGCAACAAAGGCTATTCACTGATGGCTCAAAACTCTGAGACATAGGTCACACAGACATGGGCAAGATATAAAGAGATGCTCAGTGTGGTGATATGTGAATCACAAGGCAGGAACTTGCAGCACTCAGAGGAATAACATTCTTGACAATTGCACACTTTGACACCATGTGGACATAACCCTTGCCCCCATCAATGGAAGAGGAAGAGAAGAAGGAGGCAGAAGGGAGGAGACAACCGACAAAACCCCTTTCTGAATTGACAGCCTGCTATTGACTCATCAGTAAACACAGTCTGACCTTCTCATTCACCACATTTCTCCTTCACATTGTTACAGATCATCGTTGGCCAAATGCAAAATTAAAAGTCATATATTATAGATATTTTCTATTCAACCTGTTTCTGAGATGTTATTACACACTTCTGGAGCAGGTGAGACTTGAACCCAGGTCTCTTTTTTTGTTATTATGTGGGACTGTGGGATGTGGACATCCCTGGCTGGCCAGCATTTTTATTGCCTTAGTTCAGAGGAAGTGATCATACCACTGCACACAAGAGCCCTTGGGCTACATATGGTAAGCATCCTATTCAAACAAATCAATGAAACAATGCCAAATTGCAGACATGCATCAACAAATCATACTTGTGCATTCCTTTTTTTGTTAAATCTGCCTGTCTTACATGTGCCTTTGCCTGTTCCAGTGATATCCCAGCTGCTGTAGAATGGCTGTTGGTGATTGTCAACTATCACTGAAAAAATTGCAGATAGTCTTGTGGGATAACTTTGATCAGCTCTGCCTCTAGACGGCTAAGCTTCAGACTGCAGCATCTATGCATGCGCAGCAGCAATCTGAACTAGTTGACAGGGTATCACCAAGGTGGTGAAAGCAACAAATGCTGGAGATCAGAGCAGGTCAGACAGCATCCATAGAGACTCAGCAAGCTAATGTTTCGAGTTTAGATGAGTTCAGCAGAGCTGAAGTGAAAGGTGGAGGTAACATCATTTATGCTACAGTTTGCGGGGTGAGGTTGTGGGGATACTGGGTGTAGAGTGCGGGTGGAGAAAGATCTTTTCCTGCTCCTATGATGCTGCTTGACCTGCTGTGTTCATCCAGCCCCATGCTTGTTATCTCGGAGAAAAGATCTTGCTAGTTCAGATAAAGTGATTGAAATGTGAGAAAGGCAGAACAATGGTGTGGCTAACTGCCAGACTTGAAAGGACAGTCTGTCCCACTGGGATGGGGGCGGGGGGAAGAGAGGAAATGCTAACAGAGTGTAAGAAGTGAAGCTTCAAAATAATCATAGAACTCCTGTCTGTTGCCCACATAAAGCAATTAAGAAGTGCCAGTATATCATTGACAGCCAGTTTTATGTGTTGGCACTTACTGATAGAGGGAACATCAAAACAGAAAAATGCCCATTTTCTCCATGTACATTGAATTCTGTGATCCTTTTTAAATTTGGAATGAATGTAGGGCATTTATTAGAGAGTGTAAGATTTTAAAGTAAAATGGCAAGGATTCCATCTTAGATGCAGAAGGCCCTTGCATTTTGCATGGGCTCTGCCATTCTGCTAGAAGATCAGTGATGCCACACAAAAACTACAGCCAAAGTGAGCAACGTACAACATTGCTGTAGGGGTTTTGTTGTCTTTGATCCTGCTGAATAGAATTTTAGGCTGTATTGTTTACAACTAATCAGTACTCAATTAACTTAATATGCCAAAATAAAACAACATCTTGTTTCTTGGAATTGTCATAACAATATGTTCTAAGCTTGTGAAAGTGGACAAGGTGGACAAACAGGAGACTGGAAGAATGGGTCTCTGTCAGGTGCTCCGGTTTCCTCCCCCATCCCAAAGATGGTCAAGTTGGGTGGATTTGCCATGATAAATTGCCTATAATGTTTAGGGATGTGTAGGTTGCATGCATTAGCTATAGGAAATGCAAGGTTATAGGGTAGGGGAATGGGCCTGGGTGCGATGGTCTTCAAAGGTTGGTGTGGACTTGTTAGGCCAAATGGCCTGTTTCCACACTTTGAAGATTCTATGATCTGAAGATGTTCATCCTTACAATTAGTTGTAATGGATCTCCTCTCCATAATCTTGACATTCTTTCTAAAGTAGCAACAGAATGTAAATCAGTATGCTTCTACCTTGTCTGCAACAGTAATAGTAGTTCTCACTGATATTGAGGTGAGGGGGGTGACAAATCATTGGCGAAGCTAAACTCATTCTTTTTTCACAATGGTGTTACAATCATCTCATGGAAGTTTCTTCATTGAAACTGTTGAACCCTTTCTAGCCTGTGATGCTGCTTAACTAGAGGGAGCTCCAACATAGCATTTCTCAAAGTAGGAACAGCATATTAATTTTTATTGCTGTGTTGTGTGCTTGGATGCTTTAAAAATTACATGAATTGGAATGCGTTACCGCTTTGCCTGAGATTCCTTTATGGGAAGTGTTTGTATTAACAATCTCAAGGATTGATTTCAAAGGTAACAGCTGGAAATACGAAGGAAAACGTGTCCATTTCTCCAGTTGCCGAAGAGATGCTGCAGCTCAAATACACACATATTTCCCAGTTTCATTTTTTTTAAACCCAGCCCTGAAACGGTCAGTGCACAATGTACACCCATCTGATTGCATCTTTCTTGTAGCTTGAATATTTACTTTTTACTGTGTATCGTACCACAAGATAATTTGGCGACTTCTTTGAAATTTACCTTCCAATCCGATTGAAAGACCCTACCCCTCTAGCATTAAGTGTTTAGCATTCCAGCATTAATTTTGTGTTCTCCTGGATATCTGCCTGGGAGGGGACACTGTGACCATAATCTTCACACAGAGCTGCTAGCTGCCCTGTGCCTGTTGATATGGCCGGCACGGTGGCTCAGTGGTTCACAGCTTCAGGGGCCTGGATTTGATTCCACCCTCGGATGACTGTGTGGAGTTTGCACGTTCTCCCTGTGTCTGTGTGTGTAACCTCCGGGTGCTCCGGTTTCCTCCCACAGTCCAAAGTTGTGCAGGTTAGGTGGATTGGCCATGCTAGATTGTCCATAGTGCCCAAGGATGTTTAGGTTAGGGGGGTTAGACATGGGAAATGCAGGGATAGGGGAATGGGTCTGGGTGGGATGCTCTTCAGTGGGGCGGTGTGGACTTGTTGGGCTGAATGGCCTGTTTCCACACTGTAGGGGTCCTATGATATTGCTGTTTTGTACAATGATTTTGTTACTCATATAATACCACTAACCACTCACCATATCTCTCTCCCCAACCATCCCCAGTCTCCCACACGTCCTGCTTGAAGGTTATATGTTCTTTTCAAACGATTGAAGTTGTTTAAGTAGTTTCAATCATGCTTCAAAGAAAGTTGATTAAGTAATTCAAAAATAGAAACATTTGCAGGGCTCCATGAAAGAATAGGACTATTGACTAATTGGATAGCTCTTCCTAAGAATGAGCCAGGGTTTGAGCCCTGCCTGCTCTGATAGGATCTCTGAATAGATTAATTAGAAAATGTTCAAAAAAACAGCATGGACAGAATGGACAAGATGGGCTCCTTTCATGCTGTATAATTCTATGAAGGTATCAGGTTTGATTGACAGTGCATCTCAGAACAGTGGTCATCCTGCTATAATTGTTTTCGCAGTCTAGGAATAGGGAAACAACATAGGGTTTCCATTCCAAATCACCTTTCAAGTGACTAACTGCTAGACATTACATGATAGCAATGACAACCTGATAATGATATGATGTGGAGGTGTAGTGGACTGGAGTGGATAAAGTCAGAAGTCCCACAATACCATTTTGCACCTGGTGGAGGATCAGCGCTCTGAAACCTTGTGATTTCAAACAAACCTGTTGGACTATAACCTGGTGTTGTGTGACTTCTGACTTTGATTATGATATCACATGGATTGCCTGAACATGATAAGATGTTAACTCCTGATCACCAAATTCCCTGATGGAAAGTTAAAATTAGAGTTCCATTATAATTTATTTCACGAAAAGCACATCAGATACATATTGTCGAAAGTTAGTTTTAGTCATTTATAATGTCACCTAAATCAGGCATTAGGCTTCACAATATGGGCAAATCGACAAAGAATGTGAAATTTAGGTATGTGAAGGCAGAGTTTGTACTATGCATGTTCACCTATTTGTGCAAGGTTTCAAGCTGTCCCAGTGATCCTTAAATATCCGAAAGGAATTGTTTGAAGCACTCAAGAAGCAGGTGAGGAAATGTTCAGATGTTGGTTTTTTTGTGGGTCCAGCTGAGAAGCTGGCCTGCTGCTGATGTATTCAATGTCCCCAGTGGGATTATCGCCACCTAAGACCTGATTTCCTGTCATCCCACTGGCAAGCTGTGGGGATGGTGCTCTTTGGCAATGACTCCACCCTTTTCTGTGACAACTATCTGCAGCTCAACCAGACCACTCAGAATCTTGGCATCGCATCTGACCCCAAGATGGGTTTCAATCACATAGCCCTTTTCTTCAGTAAACTGTTATTTTCACCTTCATAAAATTGTCCAACTTATACCTTTTTCTGTTCATCTGCTGGTGACACCATCAAGCATGAACTCTTGATTTGATGATTTCAATACACTCCTGGTTAGTCTCTTATCTTCCACTATATATAAACTTGAAACACCTAAAACTCTGCTGCCTGTGTCCTAGTTTGCACAACGTCCTATGCATCTAACACCAAGAATGCAGGAGAAATTCAGCAGGTCTGGCAGCATCTATGGACAGAGAAACAGATTTAACGTTTTGGGTCTGGTATGACTTCTTCATAAGAAAAAGGTATTGAAAAATGAATTTTCTTTTTGCATTGGGCTGCTGCCTCTGTCAAAAGAATAAAAAGTACATTTTCCAACAGTTCTTAAGAGTCATGCTGGAGTGAAAGAGTAAAATTTTGTTTCTCTCTCCACAGATACTACCGGACCTATTGAGTTTCTCCAGTATTCTCCGTGTTTCTTTCAGATTTCAACAAGTACAATACTTGGCCTTTATGCTGACCTATTCTGATTCCCATTCAGACAAAGCCTTGATCTTAAAATTCTTAGCTTTATTTTCAAATCCCTCCATGATGTTGTCCCTTCCTGCCTCTGTGATATAGTCCAATCTCATAGCCTTCAGAGATCACTGTGTTTCTCTGATTCTACTCTATAGAACATTCCCAATTTTAATAATTCCAACAGTGGCCCTTGCCTGCAGTTGTCTAGGTTCTAACAGCTAGCATTCCATTTCCCACCTGCCATTGGATGATTTTTGAATCCAATAGCTCTTTGACTGAGTTTTTGGTTATTCACCCTAATTCATCCCTTTTTGATTCTGTCAATTTTATTTCCAACTGCTCTCCTGAAGCATTTATAATTCTTTTAAATTAAAGACACTTCAGACTTATTAGTTGCAGACGATGTTACTGTGGTCAGCAGCAGTGAAATAAGACCTGAAGGTGAATTTAGCTGAGGCCCCATGGGCCGGTGTATGGAGTCATTAATATGATCACTTGGTATCAATTTGGGCACAAGTTGAACTTCTCAACAACTGGCTCAGCTCACCCACGAGGAATAGTCATTCAAACAAAATTGTGAAATATGATATTAGTAGAAACAATGCAACAGTATCAGCAAATGTCTCAAAGAGGAAATAAAGGAAAGAGCTATCGTCATACAGTCCCCTTCACAACTGCAGGACTTCCTACAGCTCTTTTGAAGTATAGTCAATATTGGAATATAAAAAATATTTGGCCAATATACAGCAGCCAACTGATACACAGCAGGCTCTCTGAAACAGTAAGGTCATATGAACAAATGATCTGCTTTTATGATGTTGATTGAACCGTATTGACAAAAACAGTAGCAGGCATAAACTAGAAACAAAATCAGAAATTGCTGAAAAAGCTCAGCAGGTCTGGCAACATCTGTGGAGAGAAATCAGAGTTAACATTTCGGGTCAAGTGACACTGCTTCAGAACTCCAGGCAAAGTTCTCCAGCCTTACTTCAAAATAGTGGCGTGGAATGTTTCACATCCACCTTAGAGACAGTCGGGGCAATTTAATGTCTCTTTTGAAAGATGGCCCCTCCCGTGGTGCAACACCACATTGTACACCGACAGAGTGTCGGCATTGACTTTTATGTTTAAGTCCTAGAGTGGGATTTAAACATACATCCTTCTGAGTTAGAGGCAAGAAAGCTACCAGATGGGTGACTGCTGGCACAGAATGAAGAAGCAAGGCAAATTATACAGGAAGAGACAGAAATCATTCAGACCTGACAACAACACTGCAAAGAACATCTCATTATTTAATATATCATAGACTGACATTTTATTATGGTAACTTCTTTCTAAAAGGTATTTGGATTTGTTTTTCCAAGTGCGAAGTGTATCAAGTATATTAATGCTAACATATAGAAATGGGGTGAGATCACAGTATTTCACCCAGTCTCTTTTAAATTCCAATGAAGAAAGTCAGGCCAAGGCACTTGTTTTGACACATGTTTTGTCTTTGTGCACATTTCAAAGTTCAGGAATAAACCAAGAGTTTGTTTTTTGCACCAGACTTCATAGAACCACTTACAGCTGTTTGTAGGACATGCAGCAAAGTTGCCTTGAAGTATTTTGACATCAATTTACACAAAGTCCCAAAGGAATGCAGAGTAGGTATTTGCGTGAGGAGCTTAGTACAGACTGAGGTCCTTCCCTTCCTCATTCCTGTATGGCGACAGCAGTTTCATAATAACAACAAACATCCTGGGTAGCCTTACCTTAACGCAGCCCTTTGTTCACTAAATCTTCCAAATTATCAGAAAATCTGACTTGTGCTTGGCATTTTCTGATAATTTGGAAGATTCATTGCTTGGCAATGAAGGCACCTCAAAGAAATAAATTCTATATTTCCTGTGCAAGTTTAGATATGTTTTACTGGAGAGGAGCATTTCTAACTTTTCAAATTCACAGATTCCAGGGTCAAAAATTCTGAAGCCTTTAAGTTGCAATTTAGACAATAATACGATACACATAGATAAATTGAGGTAAATCTTGACTTTGTTCAAGAACATAAAACGGGTAATAATAAATTGATCATTCTTTTTGCACTTTTCCTGAGCTTTATTTCCACAGACACTAATATGTTATATACTTCCACGAGCACCACTCTTCACCTCCTAATCTGACCTTATTGTTTAACGTATTTTATTCTTTCCTTCTAGCATATTCTTTTCATTCCTAGGATAATTCTTGGTAAACTTTGCTACACTCTTAGCAGCAACCAATTTGTCCTATTGGCAGCAAAATGGCTACTTTATCATCACTCAGTTTATTGATACATGTTGTGAACAGCTGGAGCAGAAGCACTAATGCCTCTTTGTCACTGTCTCCACTCTGAAAATAAAACATTTACTCAAATCCCAGCTCCCTGCCCACTAACCTATTCTCAATCTATGTCAGCATTTTACCACCTAAGCGCATGTGCTTTGATTTTCAAAATAACCTCAAAAACGTTCTGAAAATTAAAATACACCATATTCACTGGTTCTGCCTCATCTATTCACAAGTTCCATCCTCAAAAAACTCCAGTAGGTTTGTCGAATGTGATTTCCCTTTCATCAGTCTACGTTGACTTTGTGTAATCCCACTGGTATGTTTAAAGTGTCATATTAATGTATCCTTTATAATAGATTCCAATGTTTTCCCTACTCCTGATGTTTAACCATCAGCCTTTGTTTTCCAGTTTCACTCACTCTCCTTTTTTAATAAATAGTGGAATAATATTTGCCACCCTCCAGTCTTTTGGGACTGTTTCTGAATCTATACAATTTTGGAAGATGGCAACCAACGCATCCTTTATTTCCATGGCTATCTCTTTTATTTCCCCGGTATCTGGATGATCGGACGCTGGGGATTTATCAACGTTCAGTCCCATTAATTTCTCCAGCTTTTTATTAGTGGTACCAATTTCTTTCAATTCCTCTTTCCAATAGACCTTTGCTTCTCTAACATTTCCAGGGAATTATTTGCATCTGCTTCTGTGAAAACAGAACTAAAATAATTATTTAATTGCTCTGCCATTTCCTTATTCTCCTGTTTTATACTGTAGGGGGCCTACATTGGTTTGCACAAATTTTAGATACTTATAGCAGTACTGAACATCCACTATTAAGTTCTTAGATAACAAGCATGGGGCTGGATGAACACAGCAGGTCAAGCAGCATCATAGGAGCAGGAAAACTTGACGTTTCGGGCCTAAACCCTTCATTCTGATGAAGGGTTTAGGCCCAAAACGTCAAGTTTTCCTGCTCC